>CANUEX010010411.1:0-20489 GCA_948099535.1 Jatropha multifida
AAGTATGTCATTTATTATATTGTGAAAGCATACTGCTTGAATGTGTGGGTTTGCATTATTTATTATTATTCACTGAGTTTAGTGAAACTCACCCCCCTTCCATAAATATTTTTCAGGAAATAAGGATACTGTTGGTTCATAAGACTCTGCTTCCTTCTTCACAGAGGATTGATCATGTTAGTATAAACTCTATGTTAATATTTGGAATACTCCGCACATTTTATTTAACTCCGCAGTTAGGATGTTTAAATAAATATTGACTTGTAATAGAATTATCATGTGACTATAAATAAATTGTGGAGTGTAAATGACTATCTGGAGACTGTATGATAGGAATAGTTTGAACATATTGTGACAAATAAATATTTGTATCAGAAAATATTTTTATTATATGGATATGGGCCCGAGCTGCGAATAGTAGGTATTACTAATGCTGGGTCAGAATTATTAACTCTGATTGTCTTATGAAAATGTCATAATATGGGCTTACTATTCCGATAGTCAAATGATAATAGGGATGAGTTGTGATAGTTTAGGCTTACTACGGGCCTCGGGTGCCTTAAGCTTATCTAGGTCCTAGTGCCGGTCCGGCCCACGGTTTTGGGTCGTGACAGGCCAAACCACAAGGTGTGAAGGGGAGAGAATTTCCTTTCCTATTTCATGATTTTTACTCATTTAAAGTAATGTTTATGATGGATTTTATTGTTGGGGAAAACATTTTGTACAAAGCTTTTGTTGCATGATTTTGGTTAAAACTTAAAGAAAGTATAAATTGTGTAAATTGGATTTTATGATCAAATAAGTATAAGTGAAGGTTTCAATGACTTATATAAGTGTTCTTCATTTTGAGACTAAGATTAATTGAAGGATCAATACATCTTCTCCTTGTGAATATATGGAGGCCGAACCATCCTAGGGTGGTAAGGCTTGTTTTCATTTCTTTTACTTAGTTTCTAAGCCTCATTAAGTTATGTTAGGTATATATTTTGTAAGTATAAGCTTTGATTTATGAAAGTATGGAAAATGGTAAATTTTTACAAGTTGTAAGTATTCAACAAGTTGAGGAAAATATGTTTAAGTTAAATAAATGTTTTAAAAATATAAGTTTTGATGCATAAGTATGAAAATGTGAAAATATTACTAAGTTGCAAGCTGAGCGAATTTGAAGTAAAAAAATATCTAAGTTATGAAATGATTTATGATGAGAAGGTTTATAAGAAATATTTTGAAGTAAGATGAAAGATTTGATTTTGGGCTCTTGTATACTTTGGTTGAAATATGGTATGATATGATTCAATTAAGTAAGATGAGCATGCTTGGCTTCGATGCCATTATGTTATCAAGCTATGATCATATACTAGGCTCTAGATGCCTTATGTAAAGCGGACACGCTTATTATGTATAAGTAGGCTTTTGAAGCCTTTACAATATGATTGGCGACCTAAGGCTAAATACAATATGGTTGATGACCCAAGGCCAAATACGACATGTTATGAAATCTAATTTATTTATGTTTCTCCTAAGTGTATATGAGCCCTAAGCAAATATTGTAAGAGATATAAGATTGGGCTTTATGATATTATTTATGTTTACTTAAAGTAAAGATATATGTATACAAAAAAGTATTTTATAAGGTTGTTATTTTATCACTTAATGAATATGAGAAATCTAATTTTTATGTTTTTCAAAAGGTACCCCTATAAAATAATATAAGGAATATAAGAGTTGATTTTATCAAAATTTTGGTTTGGAATTATATATTCTTAAATAATAAGTGTTTTTCATAAATTATATTAAGGCAAATTATAATTTCTATATGAATATAAGAGTTATTGAAATGATAATTTAATTTATTTTTGATTATTTGAAAGATAATTAGATGTTTAAATGGAAGTATTTCTATGGTTGTTTTCATATGGGTATTTTATATGTTTAGTATTTTGTCATTTTATGATTATGTTGTTCTTATGATTTATGATTTAAGGAATATTTTTATATGATAGGTATTTTGATTTTCTAAGTATTTTTATAAGTTTAATGATTTAAGAATGTTGCTTATGCAACATTAGTCTTTTATATGTTATGAGCACCGCTGAGTGATATACTCAGCGCATTAATTTTATTACGTGTAGGTTAATGACAATGGGTGCTGTTCAAAGATTGAAAGTGTAGCATCAGAGTTGAAGATTATATTTTGGGTGACTCAAACCACTAGAGGAATTGTCCACTTTGGATCAAGCCGATTCCATCCCATACTAGATCGGCAAGACCCGTATGGTTTTGTCCCACAAGTGGAATGGGAACTTCCCACAAGGTCACCCATCTTAGGATTTCTGTCAAATGCACGTTTAACCCTAGAGTTCTTCCAACTCTCTAGTCATTCCACTAAAAGGCGCCTCTAATGATTAGTTTTCCCCTTTTCGATATATGATCCGATTCATTCCTGTGTCCGCATTCCACTACCCTAGCTGGTCTGTCATCCTAAAAGCTCGCTAGGAACCCTCTCTACCCGCCCTCTTAGGATTGCTTTGCAGGATCGGGATGTCATAGGCCACCAGTTTCCACGTGGTTCGTCCTCAAACCATATATCTACTGGAGGGGGTCAGGCTCTGATACCAACTTGTAATGCCCTGACTCCAACCACTAGAGGAATTGTTTGCTTTGGATCAAGTCAGTTCCATCCCATACTAGATCAGCAAGACCCACACGATTTTGTCCCGCAGGTGAAATGGAAACTTCTCAAGAGATCACCCATCCTAGGATTTCTATCAAGCAAGCACGCTTAACCA
This sequence comes from Jatropha multifida, assembly GCA_948099535.1. Lineage (NCBI taxonomy): Eukaryota > Viridiplantae > Streptophyta > Magnoliopsida > Malpighiales > Euphorbiaceae > Jatropha > Jatropha multifida. Next base: position 2,790 of record CANUEX010010411.1, read on the forward strand.
TGGACTTCTTCCAACTCTCTAGCCATTCCACCAAAAGGCACCTCCGATGATTAGTTTTTCCCTTTTTTATGTATGATTCGATTCATTCCTGTGTCCCGTATTTCACTACCCTAGCTAGCCTGTCATCCTAGAAGCTAGCCAGGAACCCTCTCTACCCGCCCTCTTAAAATCACTTTGTCGGGTCGGGATGTCACAATTATGTTTTTAGATTATATGGCATGTATAACAATAATTTAAAGAGATGTAAGAATAATTAAGTTATGTGTATTAAGTAAGTTAAATGATTATTACTTAAGCATATTTTATGGTTAAATGTAATATTATGCTCTAAGTTAGAATGTGTATTAGAACCATAAATGTGATGATATTTATAATTAGTTAGATTATTTAATTAGGGTGAAATTATAGAAGTGCTTATGACTTGTGTTGATTTGGAGTTTGATTGGGGTTTGGAGGATTATAATTGGAAGTGCTTTGTTTTTCATTTGTTTGGCAAGTTTCATTTTTAAGGGAAACTCTTGCAGTTTTTGTGCAGAAATTTCCTTAATCTTTTATTTAAAAAAACATATATATATACTTGCCTAACATGTGAATACTTAATCATCTCTAATATATTCCATGATTTTTGTTAGCTAAGATGATGCTCTGACACCGATTGTGCCGCTCGCTGTCAAATCCTCCGGGATCGAGCATAGGGTGCTACAAAAACTCTAGTTCTTGTGAATTTCAATACAAAACCAAGTTTCCTCCTTATTCTATTTGCAAAAAGACAAATCACCTTGAGAAGGATTGCTACTTCAAAGGAAAACTGTTGTACTATTATAACTTTTGCAATAGAAATGGGCACACAGAGAACTACTGTCGTGACAAACGAAGTAATCGAAATTCGCAGCAGCAACATCAACCTAAACAAGCAACTTTATTGGAGGAACATGATAAAAATAGAGAAGAAGGATGTTTTATGACCTCTCATCTTAGTCATGAGCACGACAAGTTCACCTATCTTATTAACAATTGCTGCACCAACCATATGGCCAAAGAAGAATCAATTTTCGCTTCACTAGATAAGACCTTTAAGGACAACGTCAAGTTGGCAAAAGGAAGGAGAGTTAAAATAGAAGGAAAATGTTCTATCATTATGAAAACCAAACAAGGTAACAACTTAATTTCACATGTTTTGTTTGTTCCTTATCTTGATCAAAACCTTTTGAGTGTGACACAAATGATGAGGAATCATTACTCTCTTGAGTTTAAAGATACCTCTTGCACTATTTCTAATCCTTATGGCCGTAAAATAGCCAAAGTCAAGGTGGTTGACAATACTTTTCCTTTGAGTTTGAAATATGGGAGTCATCATGCTCTGAGTTGTAGTTCTAATGAAACATGGTTATAGCATAAGAGATTAGGTCATTTAAACCAAAACTTGTTAAAATTTATGCAAACTCATGGATATGTGCTTCATTTGCCTGAGATTTATATTAGCAGCAGTATTTGTGAGTCATGTCAGCTGGGAAAAATGCATAAACAATCCTTTCCAGTCAATTAGGCTTGGAGAGTAATAAAAAAATTGCAGCTTGTTCATACTAATGTTTGTGGTCCCATGAGTATCCCATCTTTAAACCAAATTAGATACTTAATTTTATTCATAGATGATTCTACTAGATTTACATGGGCAAATTTCCTCAATTGCAAGTCACAAGTTTTTTATGTGTTCAAGGATTTCAAAGCTGTGATTGAGAATCAAAGTGGCAAGAAGTTGAAGATTCTGAGATCAGATAATGGAAAAGAACACTACTCCAAAGAATTCACAGTTTTTCTATAAAAATCAAGCATAGAGCACCAATTTTCAATTAGCTATTCTCCTCAGCAGAATGGTGTAGCTGAGAGGAAGAATAGAACAGTCGTAGAAATGGCAAGGTGTATGATAGCAGAAAAGAAATTGCCAAAGTAGTTTTAAGCTGAAGCAGTTTTTACTTTAGTATACCTTCTCAATAGATTGCCCACCAGATCTGTGAAAGGAATGGCTCCATTTGAAGCATGGTATGAATCTAAACCTTCTCTTAAACATTTAAAGGTGTTTGGTTCTATCTGTTATATTTATGTTCCAAGTGTAAAGAGAAGGAAGTTGAATGAAAAAGTAGAAGTATGTTTGTTTTTGGGGTATGCTGCTCACTCCAAAGGCTATAGAGTTTTTAATCCTGACACCAAGAAAGTAGTTATTTGCAGATATTTGACATTGATGAAATGGCAACTCGGGACTAGAAAAAAGAAAAAGTTGAGAAAGAATCGATTAACTATGCAGAAATTGAAAGAACTAGTGAAGTTGATCTTGCAGAAGAAAGTGATCCTGAGTCACCGGTCCTTAAAACAAAGTCATTAGCAGAGGTATATGAAAGTTGCAACATTGCAACTCAAGAACCCACTAGTTATCAAGAGGTTGCAATGCACGAAGAATGGAAGCATGCCATGAAAGAAGAAATTGCAGCAATCGAGAAGAATCAAACATGGGTTCTCACCTCTAAACCACAAGGCAGAAATGTGATTAGAGTGAAATGGTTGTTCAAAATGAAGTACAATGCTGATGGCACAGTCAAAAAATATAAAGCAAGTTTAATTGTTAAAGGGTATGCTTAGTTGGTAGGAGTGGACTATGGTGATACATTTGCTCCTGTGTCTAAACATGATACTAGAAGATTATTGTTAGCACTTGTAGTACAAAATAGATGGAAATGTTTCATCTAGATGTGAAGTCTACTTTTTTGAATGGCTTACTTGAGGAGGAAATTTACATTCACCAACCAGAAGGTTTTGTAGTCAAGGGAAGTGAAGATAAAGTTTACAAGCCTAATAAGGCTTTATATGTCTTAAATAGGCTCCTAAAGCCTGGTATGAAAGAGTTGATTCTTATTTACTCCTTCAAGGCTTCAATAGGAGTGAAAATGAGGCTACCTTGTACTACAAACATCTTAATGGTAAAAAGATTGTGATATCCATTTTTGTGAATGACATACTTATTACAGGAAGTGATATTAAGTTGCTAATTGAGTTTAAAAATCAAATGTAATCAGAATTTGAAATGTCTGATTTGGGGTTGATGAAATATTTTCTTTGTATGGAAGTTCACAAAAAATCTGAAGGCATCTTTCTCACACAAAGGAAGTATGCTTAGGATGGTCTAAAGAAATTTAAAATGCAACATTACAAGGGTGTTTCAAATCCTTTAGACCAGAATGTGAAGCTGTCCATTGACAATGGAGAAGAAAAGGTGAATTCAACTGAGTACAAAAGCTTAATTGGAATTTATTATACCTTACCGCCACCAGACTTGATCTCATGTTTGTTGTCAGTTTACTCTCAAGATTCATGAACTCATCAAGCAAGAATCATCTTAATGCAGCTAAAAGAGTTCTAAGATATGTCAAGGCAAATTGCAATTATGGTATTTTTTATGCATCAGGGAAGGAAGTAAAACTTGAAGGTTTTGTCGATAGTGATTGGGCTGAAAGTGTGAATGATAGTAAAAGCACAAGTGGATACATTTTTTCTTTAGGATCAGGACTATTCTCTTGGAATTCCAAGAAACAAGACGTGGTTGCTCAATCTACTAGAAAAGCCGAGTATGTTGGAGTAGCTTCTGCAGCAAACCAAGCTATTTGGATTGGAAAATTGTTGGGTGATTTGGGATTGAGGCTGCTGGATCCTACAGTGATTTTTTGTGACAATAAGTCAATCACTGCCATTGCAAATAATCCAATTCAATATGGAAGAACTAAGTATATTAAGGTAAAGTATCATTTTTTAAGAGAAGTCGAGAGAAATAAGGAGATAATGGTTCACTACAAATCGGAAGATCAACTTGCTGATATTTTGACGAAAGCTTTACCTTATGGAAAATTCAAAGAATTGAAAAGGTTGATTGGAATTTGCGAGAAAAGTCTCAAGGAAAAGTGTTAGAAGTTGATGAGACTTTTAATTAGAAGGTTCATGAATCAAAATAATCAAGTTCATCTTAGATATATGTTACTAAGTATTACTTAGATACAATGCATTTTATTAATTAAGTTTTCAAGTCTTTTAGTTTTATGTGTTACTTTTATTATAATTCTTATGAAGTTATGAAGAAGCGTCTATAAATAGATGTTTATAAAAAAGAAAACATGTAGCAAATTTCAAGAATTCATTCTCCTGTCTTTTACTCTCATTTTCTAAGTTTTTTTTTTTCATATTCTCTTAGTTTCAACAAAAACAAAGAAAAAAGAGCAAGCTTTATTTATAAACATCGTACCATCAATTGAAGAAAGCTAAACATCAAAATAGTGAAGAAGATGAAACTCTTGTTTTTGTTTGTGCAACTAGTTACTATAAAAGGAAAAGGTCTAAGCTTCTTTCCCTTCTCTTTATTTCTCTTCTCTCGTGTTGCCTAATGTTGGCACCCTACTTTTTTTGCTCTTCCTATGCGTTCTCTATTTTCCGTAAATCTCTCTTTCTTATTGGTTTTTCTTTTATCTTTATCCATTTTCCCTTCTCAAGCTTCTTTCTGCATTAATGTGTAAGTTGCAAATAAAAACAAAAATTGAAAATTAAGAAGTCTAGGGAAAGAAGATATCTATCATGACGTATTATGTGTTTCTCTCTTTAATTGTATCATTGTATTTTTTTTTTGTCATTTTATTTGAGTTGCACGCATTTTATTTATCTAAGATAGATGGATGGATATTTATTAAATACGAAAAAAATAAGTAGAGATACTTTATAGGTAGATCTATGCAAAGTCAAAGTTTTAAAAAAAAAAAAAGGTACAGGGTCTGATGCTCATGTTGTCATTCTATCTTTAAACAATATTGAGTGTTCAAACTTATTCTTCTTTTGGCTTATTAATTTGTGATTGTAAATCTCTTATGCAAAAGATAGAGGTTTTAATTTATGTTTATATAAAAAGATCTGCGAATGAATAAATAAAACTGTTTATTTGTTATTATAATAAGTAATCAAATTTATATATACATAAACAAAACTTTTTATAAACTTCATAAAAATAATAACTCCTTGTATGAATTCATTTTTAATAACTTTAAAAATACGACAGAAACTATATAACTAATTACAAATTTAAAAATAAAAATACACACAGATATATTAATTAACTGCTTCAACGCCCTTTTGCTGTCCCCTTGCGTTTAATTTCCCATGTATTCCTGACTCGCTCACAGAGCGAACTATTAATGTTTACTTCCCGCCGTTCTATTCGTTACCTCAACTTCCTCGCCGCAATACCCATTAACGGCAATTCTAAAACCACTGCTTGTATTTTTAGCGTGGCTAGATTTCATTACCGTTATGCTAACGCCCATAACTTGTTCGATACATTTCCTCAAAGAGAGCTATATTCTCTCAACTCTCAACTCTCAACTCGCTTCTTTTACTCGTAACGGCAACTTTCTTGCCACGTGGTCTCTCTTTTGCGAAATGCATTCTGCTTGCCTTGAGTTTGATCCTTACACTTTCACCCCACTTCTCACCGCTTGCTCTGCTTTGCTTGACCCAAAACGCGGGAAGCAAGTCCACGCTTTGATGATAAAAAATGGAATTGATGTAGGAACTGTTACTAAAACTACAGTTGTTGATATGTATTCCAAGTATGGTTACCTGAGTGACTCGATTAGGGCCTTTGAAGAAGTGGAATACCCAGATGTTGTAACTTGGAATTCTCTGCTTTCAAGCTTTTTAAGGCACGGCCTTGTGGAGGAAGCATTTGGTGTTTTTGGAGCAATGAGGAAGGAAGGAGTGGAATTTAGCGAGTTCACATTGTGTTCTTTGCTTAAGGCTTGCACCTCTATTAAGGCTTTTCGACTAGGTAAACAGGTTCATAGCTTGGTAGTTGTGATGAGTCGTGATTTGGTGGTTTTGGGCACTGCTCTTATTGATTTTTATTCGAGTGTTGGGCATGTTAGTGAAGCAATGAAAGTCTTTTCTAGTTTGAGTTGGAGAAAGGATAATGTGATGTGTAATTCTTTGATTGCTGGATGTATTCAGAATAGGCAACATAAACAGGCATTTGAAATAATGCGTACTATGAAACCAAATGTTGTTGCATTTACTAGTGCTCTTGTAGCTTGTTCTGAGAATTCAGATTTGAGGGTTGGGATGCAGATCCATTGCGTGGCAACACGTTTTGGTTTTACTTCAGAAACTCAGTTATGCAACAAATTAATAGATATGTATGCAAAGTGTGGAAAAATTTTGACTGCTAGATCATTGTTTGATACGATTCATGACAAAGATGTAGTTTCTTGGACTAGCATCATTGATGCATATGGAAGGCATGGACATGGACTGGAAGCTTTGGAACTGTTTAAGAAGATGGGACAGGAGGGAACTATGATCTCGCCTAATCCAGTGACTTTTCTTGCTGTTTTATCAGCTTGTGGGCATTCAGGATTGGTTGAAGAAGGCAGAAAACTCTTCAATTTGGTGAGGGTGAAATATGGTTTGGAACCAGGTGTAGAACATTATTCTTGCTTCATAGATATCTTAGGCCGAGCTGGCAGAATAAAAGATGTGTGGCGCCTTTTTCATGATATGGATAAGAATGGCACTAGACCTTCAACTGCAATATGGGCAGCATTGCTGAATGCTTGCACAGTTAATCAGGATGTTTCTGGGGGGGAATTTGCTGCAAAGAAGCTGTTGGAATTACAACCAAATAACCCAGCGAATTATGTAATGCTTTCAAATTTCTATGCATCAGTTGGAAGGTGGAACTTAGTAGAAAGCTTGAGAAGCCATATGAAAGATAATGGACTAATTAAGGAGGCAGGGAATAGCTGGGTTTCTGTTGCACATTGATTCCAACTTCACTATAAATTTGAAAGTGAAGAAGTGTTTAAATTTCTTTACTTTTTAGGGACCGGATGATCTAATCAAACAAAAATGTTCTGAAAGGCGGAGACACCAAATGGAACAGAATGGGGAAAGACAAAAGAGGTTTGTCAATGATAAGAGAATGAGAAGAGATTATAAGAGACTAGAGAAGGAAGAGAAACAGAGGAGCCTGAAAGAGACAATTTCCAACAGTATGTTAATGGATGTCAAAAGGCCGCATCTAATCACCCCCAGGCATGAGAACATAATAGTGATTCAAAATGTAGAAATTCTACTGCTTATCGAGGTACATGATTTATTAAGAATCAGTCTCATGTTTTATAGGATTGGAATTTTTGTTTCTGAACTCTGCATCTTCTACAAATATTTATTCCTCTTTTACTTGTTGCTTGTAATCCTCTTCCACCTAAATTTGCTCACCAGGCTAAAGAATGTGCCGCTTGATTTGTTTTGCAATGCATGTATTTATGTGAGAATAAACTGAACCTATTAAGTAAATAATTAATATCTCCTACAGCAGCACCATAATAGGTTTGCTTTGGCCGTTTATGGGCAAGAGTGCAATGATGACAATGATGCAATCAGTCTCAAAGTCCAAGTGAGCAAGTCCAAGCTCCAGCACCATCTGGATTCCAAAATGCATCGCTTGAGCTTCTGCAACATCAATGTAAAAGCAGGCTTAGTCGTTTTTAAACCCTGCTGCTGTTGCTTCCTCTTTGTGGTTTTACCCCATTAAGAAGAGTTCCACCTTCCCTGAAGAGCCAAGCTTCTGTATTAACTTTGCATTGACTATCAGATGGAGCAGTCCATTTATTGGGTCTGCTATACAGAAAGATGTGAACCTCAGAGGTGTAGAGCTAGATGACAGAGATGCTGATGAAATGCTGAACTTGTGGTGTGATTTTCATTCCTTAATGACATAGTGAGTTTTCCGATATATATATATATATATAATGTCAAAGAAATCTAACTCTTAATTTTTCAGTCTTATTGCTCATTTGAATGAGGAATTTACTGATTAAAAAAGAGTTAGTTTTTTAGTTTTAACTAACCCTTATCTTTTGGCCCTGCAGGGAAAACTCCAGCAGAGAAAAACATTCATGAACCTCTTGCTCAGAGAACAGGCAGAGAGCAATGTAATCAATCAGCTAAAAAAAATTTTAAACTTTTCTATCTCCTCTTTCTTTTTTTAAATTACATTTTTCGATGACTTTTTCATTCACAAGTTGTTTGTAGATATTAGCAAAAAGTCTTGTTGGTACTATCAGGTCAAGTACAGAAGAACAGGATTTGCTTTAATTTTTTCGAATGATATTGCATTTTCCTTGCAGTACTTTTTGTTTGCATGATTTTATTCTTTTTTTAATTTTATTTTTAGTTTTCCTTTTATTGCTAATATATGCATGTTAAAAAAAATTATTAAAGCTTTTGGATAAAAAAAGAAATTTAATTTTGAATTAAAAATTCTTCTAGAATCGGAAAATATGTACAGATAGCCTGTTGTCAAGGTCTCTAAGAGTGCAATGGTGGTTGTGATAGTTGAATTCATGCCGTACACTAAGAAAGCTCAGGTTGTTTAATTGGTAGATTCAGATTCTGATTGTCGGAACATGGAACATTGATCATGTCCTCTTTTTTTCTTCTTCCCCATTGGCTAGTTTGTGAGACATCCCTGATCAACTTATATCGTCATTTAGGTCCAGTTAAAGGTAAGTGTGCTATCTTTTGTCTTCATTTCTCATAATCCTTGATATCTTGTTATTACAACACATTCTTCTATTGGCAGATACCTGGGCTTCATAGTGATTGCTGCCAGTTCTACTAACTGAAGCTGCTTTAACTTAAGCTTGCAGAAAAGCCACTCTTGTGTACAATCAAGACAAATTACAACAATGTGATGCCATCATTCAGCTGATGCATAATTGTAAGAAGTTCATTACTCTCTCCAAGGTGCAATCCTGGTATTCTAAATCATATAAATATAATTGAATGCTCAAGAATTAACACTGAATGCTTTACAGTCTTAATCTTGATATTTTAAGGTGTGAGTTAGCTGCAGAGTGGCCCCTTGGAATTGGAAAAGGAAAATTGCATGGAATTTTCTGCTTCTAAAATTTGCTTTTTATCTTCTTCTATGCTTATTTTGTAACTCTGCCATTTTCTAGATGCGCAACTAAGTTAAGCTAGAGGTGTATTTGAGTATCTAGAACTTATGATATTTGGTCAAGCTATTTTTCTTGACAATGACTTTTTGTTAAAAAGGGAATAAAGATTGAAGTAGCCTCAAGAAAGTTGTGTAAGCTCATTCAAAAATCCACCAATTAGTAATTTAGTGCTGCGTGCCATAGCCGTTACTGATTTGTCAACCATTAATAGTCACCATATATGCCTGTCATCTTTTGCATATTTTTCCCTCTTTTTGGGTTACAAATGGAAAAGGGTAATCGTCGATTTGACCATTAGGGATTGTTTGGATGGAATATTTTGAGGATAAGGATTGGGTTGTTTTGGGAAGGGGAGGTATTTTTTGGGTTACTAAAACTCCTCATTTCTCAACCCATCAAATTGGGTATTGGGAAGAGTTAAAAATTTTTGTTTCCCATTTTGCCCATATTTATTTTTAGGTACTCCAAGTTTTCCTCGTTATATTTATTCTCAACAAATACTTTTATTTTCATTGTATTGAAAATTTAATTTAAGAAGAATTAATTTAATATTCAATAAATTAATAGTATTTCATTAAAAAATAATTATAACGGAATTTATTTGTAGTCTCATATTTTATTGGGGTATTTTTATAATTTCATATTTAACTTTATTTGACAAGTTCAAATCTAAACATGCTTGCTGCTTTCTTGCTTAATAGTGAATCAGTGTCCCAAGTCTAATCTTTGATTAAAAAAAATAATAAAATTTTAAATTAATTGATTAAAAAAAACGAAGAAGTAGAAGAAAAAGAGATTAAGGCCTAATACGATGCTTAGGCCTGTTTGGCAATACTAGCTGTTTAATAGTTTTTAGCAATCTTACGGGCTGTTGTTAGCTATTTTAATAACTATTAACTATTAAATATTAACTGTTAGCTGTTCAATAAAAATAATTATTTAATTAGCTGTTGAATTTAAAATGACATCTAAATATTGAGTTATAATTTTAATTTATAGCTGCAGCAATGAACTCATTATAAAAAAAATGTCAATTTATAGTGTATAGTCCAATTATATAAATTAAAATAATTGTCATTTCTAAAATGATAACATAATTTTTTCACATATTTTTCTATAAATTCATTATTAAATCATATTTTTAAAATTTTTGTGTAATTTCTTAACTTAATTGCAGACTTGCAATGTCATAGCAAAATACTTTAAACTAATGTTAATATAAATTAATTAAAAATAATATAAATTAATTAAGAACATAATTATAAAAAAAAAATTATTAAAAAAATAAAACGTTCAATGTTAAATGGATTGATGTTTTACTGAACATTATCTTATCCATTAACAACTATTTTATATACAATTTTATCGAACGATATAATTTATAAAAATAATATTTTGATATAATTAAAATTTTAAATTATTTCTCAAACATTGTTATCCAACACACCCTTAAAGTGAAACTAATCATTTTTCTAAAAAGACTGTCTAGGGATTTGATTTACAATTATTGAGAATAAGCGATGAAGCTCATTTTCCATGAGGGGTTTGAAATCTGAATTTCAAAAATTATAAAAAAGAAAAAAAAATACTTTTTTTTATTAGAAAGAAAAAAATAAAAAAAGACACTTGTTGTGGTGGTTGGAGCTGCACAAGAAGTCAAAAGAAATCTGAAGTAGCCACCTTCTTCTCTTCACAACAGGAAGAAGAAGAGCCGTGGCCGCCTTAAAAAATCTACAGCCTCACCAATTTTACATTAAACAATATAAACCATAAGTAACAATTAGCAAACCAATTATGACTATCTAATCAGTAAATATTATAAACTAAGAAAGCTTAGACATTTTCCTCCCCTAGCTTCCATCTTCCATCTCCACCTAATCTCTCTCTCTCTCTCTCATAGGTAAAATCGTGAACTTTGTCTTGCAATTCCCATTCATTTCCTTGTACCATCAAAACCCATGTTTAGAGCACTGAGCACAAGAAGAAGCCAACACGGCGGTTATGAAAAGTTGGCCGATGATTCTACCATCGGTCTTCTTCCACCGGCCGAGTCACCAACTTTGAAGAGGTCTAAAACGGTGTCGTCTAGAGTACTTGTTTCTTCGACTAAATTACCCTCAGAATTGCCCTTGCCAAAGGCGAAGAAAGCCAATTCTAAGAGTCACCCGCTATTCAGTCTCTTTGATTCTAGCCGGAAAAAGAAAGCTACGGCTAAGCCGGAGTTTACGAGGTATTTAGAGTATGTGAAGGAAGGAGGAGTATGGGATGGTAATTCAAATATGCCCGTTATATATTATAAATGAGAAGCTATTTATGTATTAATCAATCTTGATGTGTATTATATGTTTAGCTCTAATGAATTTACAAGGTTTCATATTCCAATTTTTTGGATTGAAGATTTCTAATTTCATTTATATTTATTATTATTTATTTTGAATAGTAAGGGCGAACTTCTAAAAATTTAAAAAACAAATACATATAAATCTTAATATATTTAATTATTTATATTATTAAACCATTAAAAATTTAATCAAATTAAAATTAAATTTATATTTTCACCGTTACGATATTTTGTTAATAAATTTACTCTTTTATTATCAGCATAATATAGAAAATTTGTGTGTGAGGGGCACGTTACATACACTTTTCACAAAAGAATAGAACTCTAAAAAATTTTTGTATTCTAAATAGAAATTTTTCTACTTTATACTCAATTAATCTATTGTTTCTCTTATTTATGTTCAAACAAGTTCAATTATTGTTATAAATTTTGAAAATATAAAGGCATCATTATTTTTTTTTCTCGATAAATAATTCATTATTACATATTACTTCTGTCTATAATATTTATTACATTTGGGAAAATATTTTATTTCAAAATATTTGTCATATTTGTGATTTCAAAGAGTAATAATTTTTTTTTATGTTTACCTTTTATATATGACCAATAATTATTGCTTCAATTCTTAAAAAAGATTTTCTCTTTGTTTATTGCTATTTCTTTGTGTTCTCAAAATCTCTCCATCGTTATAATCTGACAAAACATGAGAATTGAAGAGTTTAAAATAAAATTTGGTGTTTGGATATGTTAAATTAGGAATAATATAATCAATTTACTCGATCATTTATTGTAATATAAATAAATTTAATAATTTTTTTGAGAGACGTGAAATTTCAAATGTGACAAATATTGTGAACAGAGATAGTAAATTTGTTCCATTCCACTAATTTAATCTTTTGCCTTGTTCTTAATTTAAACTAGTAAGGACAAATGTTGTTATTTTTTCTCTTAAAGTTTAAGAAAATATAGTAAATGCAATGAAACTCATATTTTGTCTATCAGTCTTCCTTTTATATCATTTATGTATACTTTATGTTGCAATAAATTCACTTTTAAAATAAATAATTAATAAGAGATACAATAAAAAATAAATTCTTCTAAAAAAAATAGAAAAATTAATTCCAAAATTCTTTAATTTTATAACTATGAGCATGTATTTCGAGAATTTTGATAAAAATAATGCTTTTATAAAAGTTATTTACAAATGTAATGCTAAATAAAAACTATTTATTAATTTAATATTTGTCTTATTATGGAGAAAGAATGTCACGGTAAAATTATCAACTCTATTGACAGTTTCAGTGCAATACGAAAAGTAATTCATATTAATAAGTAATAAGCAAAAAGTATTCAAATGATCTTTTCACTAAAATACACAACTCATTTGCTAGTTTTGATGCAAATATGAGATGTGACCACTTGTAAACATAAGGTACATAAGAGAATAGTCTTTTGTTTCACAGTCCACCATGTTAACTAACGGTTTTAATAAAAGAAATTTATTTACTTAAAATATTTTTTCATCAAAACACATGCCATCTAGTGGTTTCGGTGCATAAATATTTCAAATTAAATAATAAAAACATACGTTTTCTTACACAGTTATAAATTACCAATAGTAATAAAGTGCAATTTGTATTATGTTAAAAATGTTTTCATAACTAATACATAAAAAATTAATTATATTTAATGTCTACGTACTTATGTACCACATCTTGAAAACCTCCTATTACGAAGTGAATTTCGGCATATTGCATCTTGCTTTAATATTCTTTTCCATATTCAATATTTATATCGATATTCATGTAAGGACGAGGAACCATATTCACAGTATTTATGTAATGTGAAGTGTTTTCCTCCTTGATAACAGAAGGTGAGTATCAATGAGTGGAGTACAAGTGTCAGTGAGTTAAGTGTTGTTGTCACGACCTAAATCGAGGGCTGAACCACCACTAAGACCTGGGTAAGTTTAAGGTCTCCGAGATCCGTAGTAAGCTTGAATCATTCAAAAGTCTATCTTTATTAATCTCCGACCTTGGAAACAGTAAGTTCATATTATGACACAGTCTGACAATCAGTCAATAACATTCTTGGCCCAACTTCAATTTCACATTTGGTTCACAGCTCGAGCTTATACTCTTTAAATCAAAATACAATTTACACAAAATTCATTGATCATAATATGGTCAAACTTTTTCTGTTATAGTTTCTCCAAATTTCAGAAAAATACTATGCATGTTATTCATTTGTGTACAATAATTTTTACATATCCAAATATTGACTTACTGTCCTGACTACAGAACTAAACTAAAATATTCAGAATATTCCAACATCTCAGATAATTCATACGCTAACATTTTCACAGCTAGTATTAAATACTCTATCTCTGCGGAGAAAGAAGCAGAGTCTTATGAACCAGCGATACTTCTAGTTTCTAAAAAAGTTTATGGAAAGAAGGGGTGAGTTTCACCAAACTCAGTAAATAATAATAAATAATACATGACCAGGCAATTACGCAGGATGCATCTCTAACTACAAAACTAATCATATTGTCAGTCATACATATGTCACAATATCAACATCCACAATTAATTCATCTTCAAACAATCATTTACGTGGAAATTAGTCTGTGGGGTCACCGAAATCCCATGAATCGTCCTCTCACATGACTCATCCTCTCACATGACTCATCCTCTCATACGTGTGCATTAGGGAGTCGATCTCCCATACATGGCCGACCGGTCCAATCCTCACTTGACCAGCCTTCTCATTGTTTTTCCATACTCTCTTTTTTTTTTCATTCCATCAGAGGTCACCATGTGGTTATTCATATCATTTCAACTTATATCATCAGATGCACACGGGGGCGTTGATCTCCCATACATGGCCGATGGTATCAAAGACCACTCTCACAAACCCAATGGTGACCCACTTCATTCTAATTTCACTCAAACAAGATAATCCACATCACAGCACATTTAATCAATAATTCATCCATTTGCCAATCATCAAATCAATAATTAATGTGCGTATCAATAATTAACATGTGTATAATAAAATGTAATGGTATGATTATTAAATAATAGAATAATATAATTTGATATAAAAATATGATGATTTCATGTAAATATATATGACCGTAACGATATACCAATTAGGTTATGATGACATGAAAATGCATGTCATGCACCATTTATTATTACTCATAGTGATTATAAGATATTCAAATTCTAGTTCCGACTTTGGTCTGAAGAGGCAGTGACGAGCCCAGACGATCTAGGAATCTAAAACTATAAAGAACTTATCACATAACTATTCAATTTGAAATAATAAATAAAGAATTAATCTAACAAATCACATTCTATCCTCTCAGCTAAGTTCAATCTAAATTCAGCGTTATTTGAGTGCTAAATATCAATCAATTCAATTTCTCATCACAATCTTTAAAATAATCTAAATTCACCACTAAATATAATATAATCAACAATATTTTTATTTCAACTAAATATAATTATTTTACTATATTTTTTTTTCTTACTTAATGCAATCACAGTGTCCAAATATTCAATAACCGTTTATTTTATTCACATATTCAATAACCGTTTATTTTATTCACTTCAATTGATCCTTAATAACCATAATACGTCTCTATATCGAATCAATTTTCTTTATTGATTCTAATAATCTTAAAAATAAATTCGTATTTTTATTCACAAATTAACTAATAATAATCTTTTAATAACATATATTTTTTTTTATTTAACCTTCAACTTAAATGCTTCAATTCAATTAAATATACTAACAATTTCACTACTAAATTCATAGCATAATAATATTAATCAATTTTCGAATATTTACCTTATAATCATTTGTATCAATTTTCCAATTTACATCAATTAATAATCTAAACCTTTGTCATTAACTAAATTCTTTCTACCTATATTAATATTCATTTTCTTAACCAAAATTAATTCTCAACCCAATAATTCAACTAATTAATCTCTTAATTTTCTTACAAAAATTCTGCCATAATTCTTATTTTCCATCTACCATTTTATTTTTGATTAATCAACCACTAGATCAATATATACTATTCAATCCCACAATTAAATAATCAATTCCAATAATAAACCAATCTCCACACATTAAAAATTAAAAGATTTAACTAAAAATTTTGGGGATGAATTTCAGTACCCCTAATCACAAACAAAGTCCAAAATCCACAGATTGAGGCCTGAATCACGAAGTTGGTGGCTGAAATCAGGTCACAGCCGCTGGAGCTCGCTGGAACAGGCCGCTCGGAGGAGGAACGGCGGCGCTAAAGCCCGTTGGACGACGACTTGCAGAGGCTATTGGTCGCACGGAGGAGAGAGCAGCGGATGGAGGTTGCGACGCGAAGAACCAGCTGAACCAGAGGCATGCGACGCGACGCGATCGATGGAGAAGGCCGGAGGAGCTGCCGCAGGAGTCGCCGGCCTGAGGTGCTGCTGCTGGAGATGGCGATGGCGCTGCTGGCGGCGGAGAGAGAGAGATAGAGAGAGAGAAGAAAGAGAATGAAGAAGAAGAGGAAATGAGATGGTTGCCGCTGGAGAGAGAGGAAAGAAAATGAAAATGCTACTAGGGTTTCTAGAAAACACTACACCATTCCGGTTCGATTGGAACCGATTTGGTTCAATTCAGCGAATCAACTCAATTTTCAGCAAAATCAAATAGATTTATGGATCCCATTAATTTTTAAGTAACTCAAATTTACTGACCAAAATTTTAAAATTAAAATTTAAATAAATATTTTCTAAAATTAAAATTTTGGGGTATTTCAATCTGTGCGCCGAAGACAACACTAGGTAGTTAAGGGATCAATTTCCTGCATCATATTTCAATCCATCATGTACACCATGATACAATTGTTGCATTTATCATGGCTTGTCCAAATAAAGCCTATATTGCTGACACCAATACATTGACTAGCAGGTAATGCAAATTGATTGTATCAAAATTGGATGATATGTATATTTTGGTGAATAGTACTTTGAGTAAATAAATAATTTTTTATTGAAATCATTAATTAACTCGGTGAACTCTTAATAAAATACTATTCTCTCATGTAATTTTTTTCGATTAGTGATCACATCTCATATCTAATGAATTGTGTATTTTAGTGAAAATGTAATTTGACAATTTAGAATTTTATTTTATATTGAAAGCATCAATTGATTTTATGGTTACAACACAAAATAAAAATAATAATTTATTCCTCTAATTAATTTTTATTGATTGTTTATCGGTGTAAGTTACTTTTTTTATTGGATTGAAACCACTAATTATGTTAGTGATTTTAGTGCAACATTCTATCTTAATGGCAATACAAATATTAAATCAGTAAATAATTTTTATTTGGCATTAGATTTGTACATAGTACTTCCAAAAACATTATTTTTTGTCAAATTCATTATATTTCAAGACTTGAAAAAAAACAAAGGAATAGTGAATATTTTATGTGGAGATGGAAAGGGTATTAAATTCAAAGATTTAAATTTGATTCTTTTAAAAAAAATTCTATTAAGAAAATTTAGTTAATACAATTAAACTTAATTTTTACTTTGTTTTTTCCTTATATACCTATATATTAATATCTATTAAAATTAAATGCTCTATATTAATGTCCTTGAAATTACTTAAACCGTCATCAAATATTTGATAATTTTAAAAAAAAAATTAAATATTTGAATAGATAGGTTTTTCTTAGAAGAATAGGAATAAAGTTAAATTTACTCCATAAATTTGGAAGTAATATTCAGTTTGTCCAAAAATTAATTTTTTATATAATTGATCTATGAACTCGCACCAAAAAATAAAAACCCAATTTTCATAAATTTTTTCAATATTTTAACTAATAAAAATTATTTTAAAAGATTAAAATTAGGAAATAAAAATTATTTAAAAACATAACAATAATTATTATAGTATCTTATTTTTATATAATTAAACAATAGAATTAGAAAAATATTTGATTATATGAAATTTGGTTTAAAAAAATTTACTATTTTTAATTATTTCTTAATTATATTTTATCTAAATCAAATATTTCATTATTTTTAATTATATTTTGATTTAAATTAAAATTATATTACATAATTATAATACCCTGAAATTTTTATTTCGAAACATTCCCATTTAAATTTAAATTGTAAATTATTAGCCAATAATATTACGCCACGTAATATTATGGGAATCGAAAATCATTTTGGTTCGCCCGAAAATTTATTAAATAACCATTAATCGATTAAAATCGGACCAATATTTCTTTAATTG
>CANUEX010010417.1:0-23551 GCA_948099535.1 Jatropha multifida
TTGGACTTCTGAAACGATGGGATTTGGCCAGTGAACATGTTGGAAGAGAAGTCAAGATAAATAAGTTGAGTGAGATTTGCCATTGAACTTGGAATTCGTCCAGTAAAACTGCAAGATCCAAGCTCTATTCTTGACAGATTCTCAAGCGCACCAACAGACTCTGGCAGGCGTCCTGAAAATTTTGTATTGCTGAGCACCAGAGTCTTAAGAGAGGAATTGTGAAGACTATCAGGTAAGTTGCCTTCAAGTTCTTGGTTATATGATTAGTCAAGAATCTCTAATGTTGATACCTTGAATACATTTGCAGGAAATGTCCCCTGCAGATCACAAGAACTGCAGCGCAAGATTCTCAAATTGGAGAAATTTGCAAAAAAATTCTGGAACTGGAGCAGACAAATTGTTACTGTCCAAACGAATTACTGAGAGAGACCGCAGCTTCGCAAGGGAAAGATGAATCGGACCCGAAAGATAACAGTTGGACAAGCTCAATACTTCTAGATTAGGGAGTGAAGATGATAAAGCTTGGCACCACTCATCCCCTGAAGCTGATATATTTAAACCATCTAGATGGAGTTCTTTTAGCTGTGTTAGATTTTGAACAAGTGTTGCAAAATTTGGATTCTCAAGTTTCAGTAACTTTGAAATAAAAACAAAGCTATGTGACAAATCTAAAATTATCAAATTTGTCAAACGAGGTATCTCAGTAGGAATTTGGCCACCATAGCCACTATTGGACATATTTAGGTACCTTAAAAAAATAAGCTCGCCAAATCTTGACGGAACATCTCTACCATGGAAGTGGTTAAAGGCCAGATTCAAGCTTTCGACACGCTGGAGGTCAAAAAGTCTGCTTGAATCATCAATTCCTCCTGCTATCGATTCATTACTGAGGTCGACACCAATTACCTGGCCATCAACGCACGTTACACCACGCCAATCACAGCAATCGGTGTTAGGATTCCGTGTAGTAAGCTTGGCGGAAGTATTAGGATTGAATTTGAGGCTCTGCTTCAAATGAAGCAATGATAATTGCTCATCTTTGAGGCATTGGCCGTTAATTGAAGTCATACCAAACTGAAGGAAGCTTGAGAGAATAGCCAAAGAGCAAGTAAATGAGTAGAATGATGACAAGTGTTCCATTTTAGATTTCTGAAAAGATTGTCAATTTGCTTGGATCACGAGCTGCCACTCTTAAAATAAATAAATAAATAAGTAAAGAAAAACTTTTCTTTGATGTTTTGGCCAAAAGATGTCCGGTCAGGGTGCGGTCCATGGAAAATTTTGTCAGAAAATTTGCCATTGATCGTTGTGGTTGTGGAAACTTTAATGCGGCCACGGTCAGTATCAATGGAGAAAATTAACAACGTAGGGCCATAAGAATGGCAATATCCATTCAATGTCTAAGGCTTGTGGGTCAACACCAACTTTTCATGGAAAGTTTAGCGATTCGGGGTTAGAGTTTTGACTGAGAGAGAAAATTATGAAACATTGACATCTAATGTTTAAAAATATGACTTAAATCTACTATATAAAATTTTCTTTATTCTTTTTTAAAATTTATTCAAAAATATGACTTTTCACTTAATCGATCTGTTACTACAAAATAATCTGTTATTATATTTAATAATTAATTCAAGCAATCATAGCCGATAATTGCTAATATATTTAGTTGTGTAATTTTTTGTGCAAATTTGTGAAATTTCAAATATTACATCAAGAATCTACATGTTCCTTGCTTTCTATTTTTCCAATTGAAAATAATAAAAGAAGATTCTCACGAAATTGCTTTTGAATAAAGCTTATAAGAAATATCCTAATGACAATTTACTTTTTTATGAAAATTAATTAATTAATTTTATGCTCAACGCTATTAAATAAACTAACGCTAAATATACAAATTTAGTAAACATTAGAACTAAATATCAAAATATAGAAATGCAGAACAATCCAATTGGCTAGAAATTTAATTAAATAAAAGTTTGATCGAAACCTATTCATTAACAAAATAAATTACACTCATGGGAGCAAACGCACTGGTTTAGCTAACCGCAAGGGTTTAACTTCATTTGCTCTCGAGACTAACTGCCTCTTTTCCCCCTTCTCATGTTACAAAGAACCAAACGGAGACTTAAATAGGCTGCCTCCCTTACTGACGGTGAATAGGAAGAATGGACATGGATTGCGACGACACTTCAAAACCTGAAGGTATTCACTTTCGTATAATTAAATCCAATCTCTGTCTTAGGGTTTCCAATTTTGCCTCTTTCTTAATGTTATGGGGGGTCTTTGTTAAACAAACAGGTGGAGCAGAGAAGGGAAAGCCAATCGTGGTCATATTGGTGGGTGCACCGGGCAGTGGAAAGTCCACTTTCTGCGACCACGTTATACGAGCCTCTTCTCGTCCCTGGACTCGTATCTGTCAGGTCTCTCTCTCTGACTCTTTTATGTCAATATAATGCACCTGCCTCGTGGCCTTCAAGTTCATAAGTGAGAATTGGAGAAATTACGACTTCTTACAGCCTAAATTTAACTGTAAATGTAACTGATATAATGGCAGAAACTATATGCTCATTTATTTTTGTTATTGTCTTCTGATCATGGACTCGCCACCTCCCCTGAAGAAATGCAATATGTTTAGTGGTTTTTTGATTGGAAATCGCATCCTAAAGGAAATTTTCCTGCATTTATCACTTTCTAGTTTTGTTACGCTGGAAGTACTAGTTAATTGTACTGTATATTGGTTTTCTATGATGATTGTTGTCTTTAGGCAATAGGCTATGATATTGCAACTTACTGTTGTGTATCATGGAGTTTCACTTTGGCTTGCAGGATACTATCAATAATGGTAAATCTGGAACTAAGCCTCAGTGCCTGAAGAGTGCAGCCAGTGCACTGAAAGATGGTAAAAGTGTGTTTATTGACAGATGCAATCTTGACAAAGAACAGCGTGAAGACTTTGTGAGGCTTGGTGGTTCCGAGATAGATGTGCATGCTGTGGTGCTTGATCTTCCTGCTCAGCTTTGTATATCCCGTTCTGTGAAGCGTACGGTGCATGAAGGAAATTTACAAGGTGGAAAGGCTGCTGCTGTTGTCAATAAAATGCTTCAAAAGAAAGAATTGCCTAAGCTTTCTGAAGGTTTCTCCCGAATCATGTTTTGCCAGAGGGAGAGTGATGTTCAAGCCGCAATTAACACTTATACTGCTCTTGGTCCATTGGACACCCTTCCAAATGGTTCTTTTGGTCAGAAGAAATCAGATGCTAAGGTCCAACTCGGTATTATGAAGTTCTTAAAGAAAGTAGATGCTCCATCCAATTCTGTATCAAATTCAGGTAGCACTCAAGATGCTGTGTGTCCTCAAATTGGTGAGGAAAAGAGTCCTTCCTGCAGGGAGCTAGATAATGGGTCATCATCATCGTCTACAGCTTGTAAGGAGGTAAAAGGAAGTGAAAACCAGCCTAAAGGCTCCATTGGAGATGATGTTTCCCCTGAAAACATTCCCACTCTTGCGTTCCCATCTATTTCAACGGCAGATTTTCAGTTCAACAGTGAGAAGGCATCTAATATCATTATTGAAAAAGTTGAAGAATTTCTGAACAAGCTTGGAAATGCCAGGCTTGTTCTTGTGGATTTGAGTCATGGATCAAAGATTTTATCCTTGGTTAGGGCTAAAGCTACACAAAGGAATATTGACAGGAAGAAGTTCTTCACATTTGTTGGAGATATAACACAGCTTTATTCACAAGGAGGTTTGCGCTGCAATGTAATAGCTAATGCTGCCAATTGGTAAACTCTATGATTTTGTTAGTTGTATAGTTGCTTTGTTCCTATTATTATTATTATTATTATTAAATGATTTATCATACAAAGTGAAAGCATTCAATAAGAAGCCAGCGCAGAGGTTTAAAATATTAAATCAGGAAACTGCACTGGAATCCATACATTTTCTTTTAATCTTGTCATTCTGATATATCTGTGGGATCTGCATTGGGATGGGTATTTCAATGATTCGATCTAAATTTAGTTTTCTGGACTCATAAGTGTCATTTAATGAAATTATAGTTTAAAAATTTTTACATTTGAACCATGTTTATAAGGTGTACTATTGAAGCATTAATAACCCACTGGTTTGGTTGTTCCAACTTCTGACTTTGGGACGACATAAATGTGTTGATGCAATTTTCATAAAATTTCATATTGCGGTGGTGAGTTCTGTTAAATGCTTTTCCAATCCTTCCCTGGACGATTGGTATTCTGATTATGCAATTGATTACGCAGGCGACTGAAACCTGGTGGTGGAGGTGTAAATGCTGCAATTTTCAGTGCTGCAGGTCCAGCCCTGGAGATGGCAACCAAGGAACACTCATCATCTCTCCTGCCTGGACATGCTGTGGTTGTACCCCTTCCTTCAAATTCTCCATTGTATAGCAGGGAAGGGGTATCCCATGTCATACATGTTCTTGGCCCAAATATGAATCCACGTAGACCTAGTTGTCTTAATGGTGACTATACTAAAGGCTGCAAAATTCTCCGTGATGCTTACACATCACTTTTTGATGGTTTTGTATCTATTTTGAGGGAACTACCAAATTTAATGACTAGAAGTAGCAAAAGCCTTGTTTCAGAGCAATCTTTGCAAGATATCTCCCATGGTGTCCGTGGGAATCGTTTGACAAATGGTGATCAAAAGATCAAGAGAGATGGTGATTGTGCATCTGAGAGAAGCAAAAAGTGCAAGGAATCTCATAATGGGCTTGGAGTTGAGAGTACTTGTTCTGGCTCTACACATGGAAAGGCATGTGGAGACAACAGTAAGATTGATGAAAGCCCTGCAAAGAGCTGGAGTTCATGGGCTCAAGCTCTTTATCACATTGCCATGCATCCTGAGAGGCATAAAGGTGAATTGCTAGAGATATCAGATGATGCTGTAGTATTGAATGATCTTTTCCCCAAGGTAAATGTCTCCTCTTTAGGGTTCATCACCGTCTTTCTTTGACTAAGTTGAAGCCTTAGCAGAATTGCCATTACTTTTTACAGGCAAAAAAGCATCTCCTGGTTGTGGCACGATATGAAGGCCTTGATAGCCTAGCTGATGTGAATCAAGGACACATTCAATTGTTAGCAACAATGCATGCTGTGGGATTGAAATGGGCTGAAAAATTCTTGTTTGAGGACTCATCAATGATCTTTCGCCTTGGATATCACTCGGTATGCAGTCTCACTCAGCTGTTTGCCAATTTTATTCATTTTCCTTTATATATCTCCATTAATTAACTGAAGTACTGAACTCAGCTGCTTCTCCTAGTGCTAGATTGAACTTTGGTGTTGGAAATTGCGTCTCTTAGTTCCAGCTGTGACAATAGTTAATTAAGTGGGAGTAATAGATGACATTTTTAGGGACCTGTTATGCTGGGGACTCTTTTGTTGCATTTTGTTACTTGCACATAATTGTGTTTGTGAATCTTCACCAATTTTATATATTATTTAATATCAACCACAACAGCCACAGCCTTTCAACTTAGTCACCTCTTTTTCCCCTTTTTTTTTTTGCTTATTTTCTGCCAAAAAGCCTCTCTGACCACTGAATGCAGGAAAGGGGATATTCTAATCATTATTTTGGATTGTCTCTCCTGCAGGCCCCTTCCATGCGACAGCTTCACTTGCATGTTATTAGCCAGGATTTCAATTCAGACAGTCTTAAGAACAAGAAACATTGGAACTCTTTTAATACCGCCTTTTTTAGAGATTCAGTTGACGTAATTGAAGAAATCAGGAATTATGGGAAAGCAACACTAAAAGATGATGACAGCTATTTGTCAACAGAGTTGCGCTGCCACCGATGTAGAAGTGCTCACCCTAATATACCAAGGCTGAAATCACATATTAAGAACTGCCGAGCCCCATTTCCTCCCATTCTACTTGAAAACTGCCGTCTAGTGCTTAATCAAGATTGCAAGGAGTGATACTACGACACCGTGAACCATTCTTTGTCAAAATTTTGCTGTATATAACAGTTTTATTTTCTAGCTCAAAGAAGGCAGTGTAGAGAAGTCTGTACTTGTCTTAACGCATCTAGAGTTTACTTCACAATTTGGCATTTTGAGCATGAGCTGCATTAGACACTCTTCACAATTATATGCGAGCCCTGAATTTTGCTATCTAATAAATTTTATCTAATTGTTATCTTTTTGACATTTATACCTTAAATTCTCCTAATGTATCATAATATCTTGAACTTTACGAGCTTCTCAATTTCACTCTATTTTGAACCTTTTGTCAATTTCATCTCAATGTTGATCTTTAATTGCAATTGAGGATCTTAACATGGGTTAACCTACTTATATCAATTAAAATTAACCCAATGTGTAAATTTTATTTTCCTTCAATATACTTTTTTTCATTAATAATATAATAATATTTTATTAATAATAATAAATAAATAAAACAAATACAATAATAATACAATATATGGAAATATATAATTATGTTAGAAGACTCGGAAAAGAGATGATGATTTTGCTATAAAATTTTTTATTATTTAGCTGTATAAAATGCATTTAAAAACTCCAGCTAGTTTACCTGAATTAGATTTAATTATATTCAATTTGGTATAATTAAAATCGTAAAATTCAAATCTTTTTTTTTTTTTCTTCAAAACCGAAAGTTAGATTTATAAATGAATTTCAAAAAATCTGTGAAGTAAATAAAATTTCAAATTATCAAATTTTCTAGATACGTTATGTTTATGGTTGTTAAATTGATATATTAGTCATTTTTGGATTTGTTGTGTTCCCTAAGTGTTTTTTATTTTTTTATATAAAATATTAATTTGATGTGTAATTAGCATGATTTTACAATAATTTGTACACTTTCAACAATTTAATAAGTATTTGATTAGTCTAATTTTGTAAATTGAATATACATATAATTTTATAAATTAAAGTGTTAGATAAATTACAGTAAATGTTGAAAACGTTATAAATTTAGGTAAAAAGGTTTTAGTCCAATCAAACTATAGTTTTTCAATGTTGTATTGTTTTTTAATTAATTTAAAATACGAGTTTTTATTTTGTTAAACAAAATAAAGCGAACTTACAAAATAAATTTCCTACATTTGAGGATCTAATTTCAGTAATTTGGTTCCTGGATTCAAATATCCGAAGCTTCCTGAAAACAAGATAAAAAGGGGTAGCATAATAGAAAATTTTTATCTAGTCAAACGTCAATTGAATGTTTTATGATTATGGAGACACCTAATACGTCATCATTAAATTCCAATCTACGTAGTCAAAAACTTTTACTAGAATGGTAATCTATAGAACCAAAATCTAGCAACATATTTATCATATTAAATTCGTAAGAAACGGGGCTAAGGGACTGAAAGGAACAAATTGCAACCTAAAATGCTGATGTAACATTCTCCGAATGCAACCGAAAAAACACTCGTACAGTGAGACGCACCGCCCCATACATCCAAGGACAGGGGCAGCACCAGCCAAAGAAGAGGCTATTGGAATTTTCCGATAAATTTCATTGTCAGACTTTTTATCCATGAACAAAAGGCAAGGGAAAATAAAAGCACAAGAGAAGGATTAAAAATATAGAACATCAAATTGAAATTTGAATATACACAGACATCGCCAAAATATTCCAGAATTCGCAAACTGATTTAAGATCATAAACTCAACCCTTGTACTTGAGGAAAATTAAAAGGATCAAGGATAGACTATCAACTTTTGGAACTAAAAATCATCATCAATCAATCAATCACATTTTCAAGTCTACTGAGGGTTCGGTGGTCGGCTATTGGCAGCAGAGACCCTGGAGCCCCACTCCAAGAGTTCTTTGCTAGTATCATCCTTGTGAACAACGACTTCAATGAAGCACAAGCAATCTTTCTTTGACCCTGTTGCAGTCTCAATTGCTTCGATGAGTTCTTCCTCACATAGGACCTGTAATCACAGTTTTCAGAAATAGGATCAATATTTGTATTTTAAACTCCCATTAGGAATCTATGGGGTTCTGAAAATGCAAAAAGATTACCCAAGTTCGCAAACTCACCTTAGTTGTCCAGCATTTGCCTTCACCGTTGTGGATTGCATCAACCAAGCCAGTGTAGTTCCAGTTCTTGATCACATTGTATGGGCCATCATGGATCTCAACTTCAATGGTGTATCCACCATTGTTGATCAGGAAGATGATAGTCCTCTGTCCACATCGCAGCATTGTTGAAATATCTTGAGCAGTCACCTATTACGTATTCAGCAAGTAATGTACAGACATAAATAAATTTTTCATGAGACTAAAATCATAAATCAGACTAGATAAGGTGTCCAAAAATTTTGTGAGCAATAAGGGTGTGTGTTTGTACAATGCAACCAATTACCGTCCCCTGTTTTTTGAATGAATATGACGAAGGGCATAAAAAAAATGTAGATCATGATTGGAAGATTAGAATTCAGAAGTTGTTATATACCTGAAAGCTACCATCACCAATACAAGCAATCACACGCTTCTCTGGCACAGCCTGACCATACCCAAGAGTTGCACCAACTGACCATCCAATTGATCCATATTGCATTTGGAACTCATACCTGCAAATTCAATTCAGATTATTGGTTAAATTAATAAACAAAAATCGTATAACCCTGCACATCAAAAACAAACATTTTGTTTACTTACCCGCATCCCATTGGCAATCTCAGCTTCTGGCAGTTAAACCACGAGTCCCCAGTCTCGGCAATCACAGCAGTTTCACTAGACAACATATTCTGTATATGTTGGAACAGAATATTAACCCTCAATGGTTCTTTAGGATCACTCTTCAAAGGATGTCCATCAGGAACATAAATCCTTCGGTAGTTCTCATAAGCAGTATTATTGTGCTTGAGCTTCTTTGCAAGGGCTTTGAAAAAGTCCTTCATCAGAACACATCCAAATGCAGGTCCATTAGCAATCACCACACGGTCAGGCTGCACAATGATTGCCTTCTCTTTCTTAAGAAGGAGAGAGTATCCAACAGAGCTATAGTCATTAAAAATAGGTCCAGCAAACAAGTAAGCATCAGCAGATTCCACAATCTCAGCACAGAAAGCAGTGCTTACAGCACCCCAATAAGTCCCAATGAAGTGGGGATGGTGCTCCGGCACAAGCCCTTTAGCTGATGGCATAACAGCCAGGGCATAACCAGAAGCATCAGCTAATTCCACAAAGGCCTCAGTTGCCTTTGCAACCCTCAATTTAGGCCCCCCCACCAGAACTGGTTTCACAGCCTTGTTCAAGAACTCTGCTGCTGCTTCAACTGCAGCCTCCAAACCCAATTTATTACTCAATCTGTACCAAGAAAACCAAAATCAATTTATCACTCAATCTATCACAAGAAAAACCAATTTATTACTTGATCTGTACCAAGAAAACAAAAATCAATTTATCACTCAATCTATCACAAGAAAAACCAATTTATTACTCAATATTAACCATTCAACATGATATTTGTTTACCACTAACTAACCACTACAAATAAATAAAGAATGCGAAAAAACTACCTGGGAGAGAGTGAAAATGGAACAGGCTCTCGGCTAAAAGTAGGATGAGGGATCCCAGGCAAATTACAGCTAACACTGAGATAAACAGGCTTGCTTTCTTTTAAAGCAGTCGATATAGCAGTATCAATTTGTTCATGAGCATCTTCCAAGTTATTCACCACAGCCTATCAAAAACAACCAAAACCATAACTCCTAATCATCAATAACTAAAAAAGAACGAGACAAAGCAGCATCTACAAAAATCTTATTTTGCCTGTTAAAAAAAGATCATTTCACATAAACCATAAATAACTATAAAAAACTAACAAGAAAATCACGGAACAGAAACCAAGATTTAAGAAAAGCGCAAAAAAACAGAAAAAAAGAAGAGAATTATTTACCTGGAAGCAGGTAACAGTCTGGAAACACCTTAGCTCCTGGCTAAAATCAGGCAACCCAATAGTATGATGAAGAATCCTGTTAGTCCCATAATCATTGGAGTTAGGTCCACCAACGATACATATCACCGGTAAATTTTCACTAGAAGCTCCGGCAATCGCATTGAGAACACTAAGCCCACCAACAGTAAACGTAACAACACACGCGCCAACACCACGCGATCGAGCATAACCGTCGGCAGCATATCCTGCATTGAGCTCATTACAACATCCGATGAGGTTTAACCCAGGCTCAGCGATCAGATGATCAAGAAGAGTAAGGTTAAAGTCACCGGGAACAGAGAAAACATCACTGACACCGATTTGCACAAGCCGGCGAGCAAGGTGGCGACCGAGAGTGGAATCAGGAGGGGTGTGAAAGGTAGGTGAAACAGAGCCTTGGATAGTGGAAACCGTACTGTTTGGTGGACTACACATGTCACCGTTCGTAGGCTTGCAGGTGTCAAGAGATCCAATCTTGGTGTCCATAGAGAAGGAGAAGGAAGAGATTTTTTTGTTAACAAGGAGACAGAAAAGGAGAAACGTTTGATGTGAAATTGGAATTTTTGTTTGTTAGTAAATTGCGAGTGACAGAGAGGGAATGAAAGGGTTTATATATATGGGTTTAGTGAGGGTGGAGAGGGAAGATACCGGGGGCGGTTTTGGAAGAAAGTTTTCTGGGAAATGGCGGTGCTCTGTTGATGGTCGTTGTACGAAGATCCACATTTCTCTCGGACTGAAACCCCCAGAAAGAAAAAATGTTGCGCGAGTAATTCTTTTCCTAATTAAAATTTTTATTTTTAATTATATTATAATAATTATAATTATTAATTACTATTATTAATCTTAAATATATTTTAGAAATCTCGGATTTCTTTTTTCTCAACTGCTAG
This sequence comes from Jatropha multifida, assembly GCA_948099535.1. Lineage (NCBI taxonomy): Eukaryota > Viridiplantae > Streptophyta > Magnoliopsida > Malpighiales > Euphorbiaceae > Jatropha > Jatropha multifida. Next base: position 10,854 of record CANUEX010010417.1, read on the forward strand.
TACAATTTTCTGAATACGCTACTCAGTGAAATGTTATGATATCAGATTTTTTTTTTACTTTAATAGTAATTATATTTATATCATTATTTTTTTAAATTTTGAGGAACGTGTTTGATTAATAGTAAAAAAGTGAAATTGTATTGCATTTTTTTTTTTATCGTCTGTAATTGGCGCCAATATTTTCATTTTTAAAGAGGGTTATTTTCATTTTTATTTAGAATCCGAAACGAAATAGTAAACCTAGTTACGTATGAGTAGCCATCAAGTTTTTTATTTTTTATTAAAATACAAGATCTAAAAATAGAAAATTGAATTTTAAATCATTCAATTATTTTTTTAACATTACTTTTTTTTGTTCTCTATATTTAATTTAGCGTAAGGCGTATATTCAAACATTGAGAATCCACTATAAAACAATTGCTAACTACGTAACTTTTTCATGACATCATCAAGTACTATGAAAATATTGTTTGAATATTATATGATTAAATTAGGGTTATATAAAATTATAAGTATTCAATACTAATCAATGTCTGTACTCATAGTTGGTTTTAAAATTCCTTTAAAAAAAATAGTTGGATTTAAAATATTTATAAAATTTAGATTTACAATTGTGATTTATAAAAAATTCAAACCTATAAATTCACAAAAGAAATTCAAGTTTAGATTTATGAGTACGGTTTGATTCAATTTACATTTTGGTTTGCGATTTAAAGTGTAATCTTTTTTTTTTTGGAAATCATTCGCTATCAAAACTTAAAATCATTCGCTATCAAAACATATTACATTGCTCCAAGAAAGATTAAAGTACTTTGTATCAAATTTTTTATATATGTTTTATGTTTGATACTTAAACTCAAAATCTATAATTAAAGTCGACATTTTCTTCATAATAAACAGTATTTTTACACGTTTTGAACGTGAATTTTGCATGCAGAATAAATAGAAAATTTTGAATTTAGTCATTTAATATAATATTTAAATTTGTCTACACCTAATATAACGACACCGGCCACTTATCACAACATTTAAATTTGTCTACACTTAATACAACGACACCGCCATGTACCACGTCGGTTGAAAAAGAATTTTTTTTCTTTTAAAAAGAACTCATTAGATAAGTCATTTCTTTTTCTTTTTGCATCTTTACACGTTTTGAATATAAATCTTGCGTGTAAAATAAAAGGAAAATTTTGAATTTAGTCATTTAACATAAAATTTAAATTTGTATTTGTCTACACCTAATACAATGACATCGGCTGCGTACCACGTCGATTGAAAAAAGAATTTTTTTTTCTTTTAAAAAGAAATTGGTAAATAAGTTATTTCCTTTTCTTTTTACATATTTACACGCTTTGAATGTAAATTTTGTGTGTAGAATAAAAGGAAAAATTTGAATTTAGTCATTTAACATAAAATTTAAATTTGTATTTGTCTACATCTAATACAACCACATCGCCCGCGTACCACGTCGATTGAAAATAGAATTTTTTTTTTCTTTTAAAAAGAAATCGGTAGATAAGTTATTTCATTTTCTTTTTGCATCTTTACACGTTTTGAATGTAAATTTTGCATGTAGAATAAAAGAAAAAATTTGAATTTAGTCATTTAATATAAAATTTAAATTTGTATTTGTCTACACTTAATACAACGACACCGGCCACGTACCATATCGATTGAAAAGGATTTTTTTTTTCTTTTAAAAAGAAATCGTTAGATAAGTTCTTTCTTTTTCTTTTTTTGACTATTGAGATATGGAAATTCAAATCTAAACTTATTATCGAGTGATATATATACTTATCGTTAGTCATACTATAGCTTGGTGTGCAGTCCTTCTCCATTTTAGTTCTCAATTGAACGGTCAATTTTTCAAAATGACGGTATGAATTTGATTATGAGGACTTAAACCGTTTATGAACGCCCTTGCAGTCACAAAAGACGTTAAAACGTTTTAATTCGCAACGCCACACACGTGGCACTTGCTAATGAAAAAGAGAGACGGTGTAGTTTTTGGTTGGAAAAGGCAAAAGCAAATTGTTAAGCACAACAAACAATTTTTTTCCTTTTGAAAAATGAATTAACAAGTTAATTAGCCATTGATTTTAGGGCATTGGGACATGAAAATGTAGAAGAATATTAGCACTCAAAGCCGAATTAAGCAAGTGGTCATTAAAAATTTGCCTCTAATAATATTTTTTTCCCCTTCATTTCTCCTCCCTTTTCTGAATCTAGTTGTTGGTTTATTTGTTCAAAGCCAACCAACGTCCATAGTATTACGTGGTGCAATCTTTGCCACTACTCCCACTTGGTCCTAAATCACGTGATAAACAACCTAAACTAGTCAATTGGCTGTCCAATTAACATTTAAAATGCACAATCATAAACTAATTGAGTAAAAATTCGAAAGTAAAAAACATAAAAATGTCAAAGTTAGTGGAAAAGAGACAATTAGCGTTACCAATTAAGTATAGTCTAATAGTCAATTATCAAATATTTAGTTAATATTTTTAAAAATTGAATTTGTTAAGCACATTAAATTCTACTATTTTCCTTTTCTCAATTAAAAAAATGTGGAAAACGAAAATTGTATGCAAGCACAACGTGTTTATTACTTCATCTATTTTAAAATGTAAATTGTTTTAAACTTTTTAAGATAATTAAGAAAATAATTAATTTTTCTAAATAATACTAATAAAATTAAAATGTGATTTGATGAAATTACCTTTTATATAAAAATGAAGAATAACTTATTAAGATAATAATTTTATAATATAAATAAAGATAAAATTACAAAAAATTTTATTTTTTTAATAAAAATATTCAAAAACTTTTATATTTTTGAAAAAAATTTATATTTTGGGACCTGAGAATATTTTATTTGTGAATTGAAAGAATATAAAAAGTAGTCAAGTCAAGCTGTCAAAAAAGTGGGTTGTGTCGCCCAACTCCGCCCCGGTTTTTAAAAAAACCGAGTTTGGCAATTAGGCGGCTGTCGCTGGTTGTTGTGGTGACCAAAAACGACTGCGTAGCAGAACCGGGAAACCACGAGCGAAGCTTTTCATCAGAAATTTGACTAAAATCGGTGGTTTTGAGTAAACCAGAGGAGCGCTGGTAGTAATTGGCTAATTGGTAGACAATCAGGAAGACAATGGACGTGTGTCACGCGGAGTGCATGCAGACGTACCTTTAAATGCATGTAAGTGTACGATTCTCTTCTGCGCAGTCTCGTGCCAGTGTATGCTACACTCCCAGCAACAATTTTACAATTCTCTCTCTCTCTTTTTTAATGGAATTTTTTAAAATTTATTTTTTTTCTTTTTATATTATATATAATAAAATGAGACTGTATCCTCCATTTTTTTTTCTAGTTAAAAAAACTTTGGCTTAATATTTATTCATTGTTAGCAAAAAAAAAAAATCTAACTCCATCATAAAAAGCAATTCTATTTATTATTATTGCTCCAAAAAATTCATATATTTAATTTCGAGCATTATGCAAATTAAAATTAGCTTTTGATTTAATAATTCATATGAACCGATAGTTTATAGCAATTATTGATAACTGTCAGCTAATGACTCGTAATGATTACGTGATAAATATTGTGTTTCATAAAATGTTAATAGTGATTGTTGTTAACATGCTTAATTTGTTGAATGTTTTTACTATTATATTTTTAATATTAATATTAATAGTTACTTCGATTGATTACCCCATAAATATTGTGATAATTTTTTCAAGTTAAAAATGGCCCTTCAAAATGTTAGGAAAAAAATTAAATGTTTTTAAATAAATACACTTCATTTTTTTTAAGGCCAGAAAAATAAAACGAAAACAAATGCCTCTTTAGGTATTTAAGGATTTTTTTTCCCTGACGATGAGATAATGAAATAATTAATTTTAAGAAAAAATTCATTTATACCGCATTGATGAACCAATAAAATTAAGAATTTTCATAGAAATAAAGATATATGTGTATAAAATCATCTTTAATTTCATTTGTTTAGTATAGATTAGAAGTTTTTTTCAACTAGTAATTTTTTTAATTCTATTTTGTGGAATTTTTTTTCCCCTAAAAAGAAATCAAATTTCGTTTCTAGGAAGAGAGCAGTAAATCAAATCAAAGCATTTGCTTTGTGGACAAAATTTAATTGCTTTCTTACCCGGGCATCAGGTGCCTCACCGATGTCACACCACACTAGTTCATTGGATCGGAAAGGGACTAAAAATCAGTATCAAAGTCAATCACCGTGGACGAATGATTTTCATGTGCAAGAAGACATAAGACCTGACAGTCACGACAGACAGAGACAAAATCCCAAGAAAGGCAATCTGGATGATGGCAAAAAGACATTTCACGTTTCCACTCTTCCATTCACCTAACTAAGACAATTAGAGTTGGAAAAAAGCAAAAAACGGATACATCATTTTCAAAAAATTGCAAACGTATTGACTTAGTTATAGTAATCGAGTCTAACATGGTTATTAAACTTTAATGTACAAGCAAACACATCATTTGCAATTTTTGTTCAAACTATGATACAGTCCTCTATAGTTAAAACTTAAAAAGAGGAGGGGTGGATTTGTAAATTCTGGTGAAGAAATTTCAAGTCCTAAATATATCAGACTAGGCATACTCAAAAATCCATGGAATATTAATTATATAACATTTATATGTTAACAAGAAAAAAATTAATTACAATTTAAAGTTTATATTCCTAATAATACTACCGAAACCATTCTCGAAGACAACAATATTTTCCAATCTATATTGTAAACTGCACTTTTGCAGTATGACTAATGCTCCGAGCAATAGCATTAGCATTAGCATCTTCATCGCAAGCATCACATTGGTCAAATATGGGGCTGACCGCTGAGTTTTTTTATCTCTCTGCTCTTAACAAGATCAAGTGATCATGATTTTTTCACATTTTTCCGCTATGTACATCAGATCAAACACAGGATTTAAATTTTTCTCTATAAGCCGTCTCATTTGACCACTGGCTTCTGTCTTACCTTGGTAAATTGTACATCGCCATTAAGAACAGAGCTAATAAACCTCTCTACCTGTTCTTCAGTTATATCACCTGCTAAAGCCGCAAACTTCCCCTTTCGAGGTTTGTAGGCTAACAATAATTTATCTGATGATTTGAATCTGGATTTTTCAAATGCATTTAAAAATGCTGGCTGCCCGTTAGCATCTAAGAGAGTATAGGAAATGGAGTCCCTGGAGCCAGACGCTGCATTCCGTTGCCTTGTAAATGATTTTTGAGAGACCTAGAAGCACAAATCAGGAAGCAGTAAGTCATACAACAACTTCTATTATCTTTTTTTCTCCCAAATATTCCTCTCAGAAAAACTAAATTAACTTTTGAATTTGGCAGCCCAACCCCAATGGAAAATAAACACATGAACTCTACAACTGTCCCTCTTGCTGATATTTTATCAACATAATGACACTGAATTATCATTTCAACTCCTAGCTTGCAAAACCAGCTCACAATGTGGGAATATGTCTTCTTAACATGAAAAGGGTACTCTCAATAATTAAAACACTAAATACATAGGCTTGATTAACAAAACAGAGAATGAAATTTCGTCTAGCAGTTTTGTCACAGAAATTAAATCATCCCATTCCACTCCATTAGCTTCAAAAGAACATTTTAGGGTTGTTGGGGTCACATCATAAATAAATTTAGTTTTTCATTTTGATTAGTTTCCAATTGCCTTTTACATTAACTAACTAAAACGTTTATCATTATAAAATGGCAGAAAAGTGTAGAATAAAGAGGCATGGGGAATAAAAATGAAAAAGATATATTCCTCTACCATGTTCAGGTAAAGACAAGCTCTAAAACCTGCTTTTTCTTCCATAAAAAGCAAAATATATCCACTATAGAATTTTCTTACCGTAGATAAGATGGATTTTATCTTCTCCCTTGCTTTTGAAGATCTGAAAGCACCTATAATGCAAACAGGGATTTTTTCTCCACATAAAGCATCAAAATTCAACCCCGTTAGCAAAGGTAGTTGTTTCTCAACAGGATCATCCTGCTCTCTGGCTTGATTAGATGCTGCCTTCTTGTCCTTTTTATCAAAATCTTCTAGCAAGGAACTTAGATCATGAATTGCAGATTGCAAATCTTTCACAGATATCCCTGCTTTTAAGACATATTTTTCTCCATTTGATAGCCAACCAACTATAGCTGGAAGTGCATCAACTCCCACCTTCTTTACCATTGGATCAGTAACACTATGAACCTAAATAAAAACACCGCACTTATTCTCAGAAGATAATACATAAGCATCCTTTTTCCTATAAAAGGAAAATTTCCACTAACTTTGCCCAGAGTACACCAGAAATTAATCGGTTAAGGTCCACATTAGAAAATATTTAGTCTGATACTAGCAAATCAATCACATCAAGCTTTTCAGCAAAGACAAAATCAGGATTCCCTTTGTAACAAAGTTTGACAATCTAAGACTGTACTGTTAAAAACTAACAACTTTCTAGCATATTCAGATGCATATTTTAAATCACTATAAAGCAAACCAGAACATCTTCAATCTGTCATCCTGAAAGGTAAAATGGAAAAATTTTAATTCATAAATTAAGTTGATGAGCTAGCAATAACATACCTCTGCATCATTGAAAACAAAGCGTTTATGATATAGCCCGCTAAGGACACGCCAGATAACAGGTGTATCCTTTTTCGTGGAAAGGAGCAATACTTTGGGTAATTGTTCCCTGCTACCAGAGGAAGACTGAAAGTATTTTACATCGATCCGCCTTGAAAACCTTGGCAAATGATCTTGGCAGAAAGTTTTCAAATTTCTAGCTACCAAATCATCTTTGTACTCCACCAAAGAACCCTTATCGCCTGCTTTGTATGAATACACAAACACTCTTGGCACTCGGCGGGGATGTATGCCTAGTTCAGTGCAAAAAGACTTTTCAGCTTCACAGTTTATGCTTCCTACCTGTAAGAGAAAAGGAACATCATGGGAATGTGAAATGATCAATAGAAAATAACATGATACAGAGCAACAAGAGTACCAAGTACAGTACCTTTAGAGCTCCTTGCAATGAATCAGCAACCTCCTGCATGACAGATTCATGGTCATTGCTGCCCCTCAAAGAGGGAGTGTAAGATAACAACAGCCAAGTCATCCCTTGGTCAGCAATCTCTTTCTTAAACACCTTAGAGTTTACGGGCTTCAAATTCTTAGGGGAGCTTCTTGAGCCAGATTGGAAACCGGACTGAGACCTAGCAGAACCACTGAAACTACCAAAAGCACCCCCACCAGTATCACCTCCAAAAAAATTGGAGAAAATATCATTCAGGCCAAAACCAAATGAATTCTGGGCACTGGGACCACCAAAGGAAAATGAGAATGATTGTGAACCTCCCTGCCCCCCCATATTTGACCATTCATCTGGTCTGAATTTAAACCGATTTTGCCCCTGCCCACCTGTTGTAAAATAAGTATATCCACCCTCATTCCCAGGATGGCCAGCATCAAATCCAGGATTACCCTTCTCATCTCCATATAGATCATAATTTTTCCTTTTCTCCTCATCTGATAGAATCTCATAAGCTGATAAAACATGAATAGAGCTCAATTACTTGACATTATAACAAGAAGATGATAACAATTATGAAGGGGAAAATATACTAAGAATCCTGTTTTCATCGATCTACTGATTGATTTATGAAATAACAATTTGATCTTCTCATGGCCAGAAGACCTTCCTCAAGCATTTAGTTTAGTGTTGTAACTTGTCAAGCAAGATCAAGAAATCACACATGGAAAATAACTGAAACATTATTAAACAAAAACCAATACACATTGCGCATGGGAATACTGCTTCAGCAAGAAAAATGAGTAAGCAAGGCATAAAGACACTTACCATTATTAATCTCAGCAAACTTCTCCTGAGCACCCTTATTTTTATTCTTGTCAGGATGATATTGAAGAGAAAGCCTACAAAAAGATAATTTGGCCCAAAATTAACAATTAAAATTAGGAAGCATAATACAACAGCAACAGCAACAACAATTAGAATTGAAAAGCATAACATGCAAAATAAATAAACAGGTGGGTCAGAGGGTGGCATTTTTGTGTGCTTTCTGTGTATGCAAATTCATGTGTATGGTACAGACATGATGCCGTTCATGTTTGTACAAGGATGACGAGAAAAAATTCAAGATGATCCAATATAAATTTAAAACACAAAATTTCCACACATAAACCTTGCACTTAAACTAAAGTCCACACAAAATAATGGTCTATCATACCTCAAACAAATGTTAGAACAAGAAAACAAGCAATATAAAAGAAAATTCAAATATCTAGATATTCAAGATATCATCCCCTGCAATTCTCAGAGAACACAAATGTCATATCTCCCTGAATCAACAGCAGAATGGCTATTTCCTTCTTCAGTAATCACATTATATACTACATCGGTTGCTCCTTCAACCCACCAAGCCACCATAGGACAAATATCGGCAGGTATTAAGAATGGCTTAATACACTCGAGGAAAAGCCCAAACCCAAATACTTACCTCCATATCCGTGTTCAGGCCCCCAGAATTTAACACATGGGTTAGCTTCCAGGCTAAAACACTAAAGCCATACGAAAAGAAAGTAAAACAAGCATGCTCACTTTCAAAATAAATGCATCTAGAATATAAAGAATCTGAATTTAAAAATTTAAAGAACAACAATCTCAAAGTTCTTGAAATAAGAGCAGAAATTGAAGGGAGAATGTACTTGTGGAAAGCTTTCTGTATTTCACGTTGACTTGCATTTCGCTCAACTCCAAGTACCTGGCATGAACAAATGATCTCCACAAAAGTCTCGAACAAAATTCAGAAAAAATCAAATAAAAAAAAAAGCTAAAAAGGAACGAAATGGACTATAATTTTATAAGAAACTCAGTTGGATTACAGGAATACTAATATTTTGAAATTTTCTTTGTCCTTTTTTATATTGTTACTATTCAAGAGTTTTACAGAAGGGGTCATTGCTTGGTGCAACTAGCGTCAGTAAAAGCAAGGGATTGCAATCACGTGGAAAGCAGACTCTTCGTGGAAAATATGCCGAAAGATGTGAAAGTTTACAATGACGCATCCAAGTAGCTAATTTTGATTTTATCCCCAAATAGTTAAAAAGACATCACCTTTTAGTTTTTAAAAATTTATGTTGTTAGTTACTACCCAATGCATTATCCCAAATACCGACTTACTGATAATTTCAAAGTTCATCAAATCAAAAATAGCTACACCCGCTTAATTATCCCCAATTCTTTTGCAAGATTTCTTCATTCACAAATATATAAAATAACCCAAATTTCAAATTTCAGGAAAAAGCCAATAAGTCGATCAGCTTGGACTGTACTTTCAAAACCGAGAACCGTACCAACTAAAAATATAAATTCAGAAATTCTCCCTTTAAATTGTTCAGTTTAACTCCGACTAGAAACATATCTGCTACAAATTGATCCCAAAATCCACCGAAAGTAAAGTGATAAACAATAAGCAGCATAATCTTATCCGAACAAATGATGCAGACACGAATTCCGAACTCACGAGAATTCGAAAGGAGCTTACTTCATTATCGTAAAACAAATATCAGAATACAACCAATTCAACTTACCTTGTAAGGATCAATAGTTTTGGAGTCTCCCGTTAACAGAACCAGAAACAAAACAACAGTTATCGACAAGGTAAAATGCCTATTCATTTTTTTTTTAATCAGCAATCGTAACAAGATTGTGTTACAATGGGGAAAATGTGAAATTTGTAAAATCTATGGTTGGTTTCGAGAAGCACCAGGAAGCCAGCTAGAGAGCGGGCGAGCGAGCTAGAGCGAGACTAAACTGAAGTGGGGCGCATTAATAGTTTCGCGGTGGAAGGGAAATTCTAGATGCTTCGGGTCCAACCGCAAGACGCCGTTGGGCATACGTGCCGAATTAGAGTAATTCCACGCCAATTGACCAATAGGATCGTTTGTTTGTTTGCAATTTCTTTGACTTTACACGCGAACTGGGTGCTTCAGTTTATTTGTCAGTGTGACTGGGGTCATACTTTACAATATGATGGGCTCAAGAGGCCCATAGACTCTGCAGTGCTGGGCTTTAAGTAGTATTAACTTTCGGGCTTGCCTTAATACTTGTCTAGCTTAGCTAACTTATCTATCATGATCGTCATTTCGGTTTTTTGGAATAAACGCTAATTTCACCTAAAATTATATTTAACAGGGTCAAAAGTCAATTTTGACCTTTTAGACTATTTTAACTTTAAATATGATTGAAAATGTTATACTTACATTTTAGACTTATTTAGCCCCTAAATTTATTTTAATTTTATAAATTAATGAATTGATTTAATTTAACGTAATTGATTTAGAGTAAATATTGATTTTGTCTCTAAACTTATTTAGTAGGAAAAAAAATGATTTGACCTTTTAAACCAATTTAACTCTCTGAACTTATTTAAAATAATTAAAAATATTACATATGACATTTTAGACTAATTTAACCTTTAAATTTATTTTCAAATCAAGTTTTCTTCTAACATAGTAAATTTAGAAAATATATAATATAAATTTAATTTGTTAAATATGAAAAATACATGGATTTCATAAGCACTAATTCAATAAAAAAATATCAATTTAAAAATATTCAAATTAATACATATTTATCAACTTCAATGATGGATCAAGATAAAAAATATAATTTTTACTGCTACTTAATACATATAATATGTCCTAAAAGATATCTGAAAGTATAACATACTTCATGTATCATTTTCTTTCATTCCATATTTAATTAATTTTTTAATAAATTATACAATCCGATTCTAACTATAGTTTTATATATATAAAGATTCTCACATTATAAGTATAAGGAAGAATCAAAAATTAAATTGATTTAAAATATTAAAATTGGTCTTTTAGTCATTTTAAACAAGTTTAAGGATAAAATTGACTTAAGAGGTCAAGCTTGACTTTTTTTTTATATTTCTAAATAAGTTTAAGAGCTAAATTTGTATTTATTTCAAATTAATTTTTAGCTTTTCTTATTTTACACTAAAAACACTCAAATCAAACTTTTTCAACACTTATTATAGTAAAAGTTTAAAATCCATAAAAACAAAGTTTCTTCTAACACAATAAATTTACAAAATATGTAATGTAACTTTAATTAGTTCAACTTCAAAATGCATAAATTTCATATGCAACAATACAGTAATAAATGCTAGTTTTAAAATGTTCAAATAACTATCTATAAACTCAAAATCATCGCTCTAGATAAAAGAGGAATAGAAATATACTCCATGTATGTAATATTTCGAAATTTTTATTTCAAAATAATTTCATTTAAATTTAATCGTTAAATTATTAGCCAATAATATTACGCCACATAATATTATCAAGATCGAAAATCATTTTGGTTCGCCCTAAAATTAATCGAGTAACCGTTAATTGAATAAAAATCGAACCAATTTTTTTTATTGGACCGAATTAATTAAAATTAGACCCGAGTCAGATATTTTTTATAATCACTGTGCATCACTATTCTTTTTCTCCAACATATTACGTTAGGGACGGTTTGTTTTTATTAATAATTTTAACTTTATTATTTTTTTTCTTTTCTTTTTCTTTTTCTTTTTCTTTCTTTCTTATCTTTCTTTTCCCTCTTTTCCTTTTATTTTCCTTCTCTTCTTCTCCATCGAACACACCACTCAACCCTCACTCTCTCCTTCTCTCTCCCTGTCTCCAGCCTCTCTCTCCACTGCGCCAACCATCGCGCCACAGCCACCAGCCACGCCTCAAGCCGATGCCGGCCACACCTCCAGCTCTCCCTCTCTCTTCCTCTTTCCCTCTCCGTGCCTCTCTCTATCTCTCTCTGCGCAAAGACCACCTGCAGCGTCGCCAGTACCGCCACAGCAGCTCCATCGTCGCAGCACCACCAGCAACGCTGCCTCAAACCCGGCCAGCTCCTCCTCACGTGACCCAGCTCTTCCTCCCTCCTCCATCGCGCGATCCAGCTCCTCCCTTCTCCCTCTGACGCGCGAACCAGCAGACCCAACTGCTCCTCTCCTCCTGTCGGCCACCATTCCAGCAACCACAGCAAGCTCAGGTTGCTACCGGCCACCATAATTTTGATTATTTGATTTTATTATATTGTTAGGTAATTGATTAGTTAATTTTTAGTATTTAGTTTGAATTTTAGTATTTTGAATGAGTAATTAGTTAAATAGAGTATTTGTAGAAATTGATTTATTATTTAGTTGATTTTGTGGTATATTGATAGAATTATGGTATTTAATTGATTATTTAGTTATAGGTTGAGATTTATTAATTTTATTTGGAATTATATTAATTAAGGAGGTTAAATTGATTTTAGGATATTAATTATTAATTTTGGTATTTTGATTGATTAGTTTTATTGATTAGGCGGTTGATGGACTATTTGTTGATTTTATATTATTTGATGGATTTTATTATTTTTAGGGATGATTTTAGTAATTAATTAGTTAAATTAAGCATTTGTGATAGTTGATTTATTATAGGAGGTTAAATTATTATTTGGTTGATTTTGTTATATTGAGAAGGTATATTATAAGAATTTTTGGTAAATTATTGATTATTGGGTTATATGTTGATTTATTGATTTTAGTCTAGAATT
>CANUEX010010424.1:0-81449 GCA_948099535.1 Jatropha multifida
AAATATATTAATCAATATAACAATCTTTGAAATAATTATTACAATATTAATACATTTATAAAAAAATAAAATAAGTATATAATGAATTTTAAATGAGCTATTCTCGAGTTTGTTAACGAGCCTATTAAATAAACTTGTTCATGAGTCTATTTGCAAACCTGTTCAACGAGCTTGTTCACGAACGTATTAAATGAGCATGTTCGCGAACCTGTTCACGAGCCTGTTCAACGAGCCTATTAAACGAGCTTGTTCGCGAGCCTGTTCGCGAATCTGTTCAACGAGCCTGTTCACGAGTATGTTTGCGAACATCACTAATGATACAGTTCACGAGCCTTACCGAGTCAAACTATCTCTTGCTCATGTTCGGTTCGTTTATTTAAATGGGCCTAAAATTTTGTTCAAGTATTGTTCATTTAGAAACCGAACTCGAACCCAATCAAATTTTTATCCAGCCGAGCCTCGAATAGTTCGCGAACAGTTTAGTTCGTTTACAGCCCTAAACACAAGTTTGAAATTAAGGTATCCGAGGGAATAAAGTTCATTTTAGGGTGCAATTATTACAAATAGCAAAGTTCACAGTATAATTGATTGTTTACCCGCAAATTACATAAATCAACAAAGGACGGTGAAGAAGAAGAGTGTTGATATGGCCAACTCTAAGAAAGATAAAAAAGTGGTGATCCAACCTAAGTCTAAGCCACCAACTTAGCATTCATTCGCTTGAGCTATTACGCAAGTCCATTCCATAGTTGACATAGATTAAGCCAGAAAGTGAAAAATAGTGACTACTAACATTTCCGTCTCTAAAGGCCTGTACTTATCATGACGTGACAACTAACAGGAAGATGATATGACCTTTTTTCTGTTCTTCAAATGTTGGTTACAACAAAGTATTAAGTGAAAGTACGTATTGTGATTAGCTAATTTAAGAAAGTCTATTAATTAATTATTTAAATAAATTTTTAAAGTTAAATATTATATAATTAATTTTTTATAAAAAATTATCCTAATATTTAAAAATTAGTTCAAATCTTATCCTAAAGATAAAATTTAACATTTTTACATATTTAAAAAACTATTATCGAACACAATATTTAATTTAATCAAAATATTTTTTGCATTTTTTGTAGTGTTTGATGCATAGCATTGATATTAATATTTAGTGTTTAAAAGTGAATTATAAAATTTTTATTCTTTAAAGGGTTAATGAAACACTAAGTAAAAGATGATAGCCATTATAGCTAACAACTATTTAATAAATTAATTTTATTGAATAAAATCTAAATTATTATTTTATTAATTTTTTAAATAATTAATTAGTACTTATTGATTTATTTATTTAATGGAGATGTCAAAAATAAAATAAACTTTAAAAAGTAATATTTTTGAATTTTAAAATCACGAGGTGAGGAAAAAAAAAAAAGATAAAAGACTAATAACGTAATCTCAATTAAAGCTAAAGTTCATTGAATCAAGCTTCCAGGTTATAGATTTGAATTCAGCTCAACTTATTAACACCTAAAAAATTTTTAAATATTTCCAAGTCTAATTCCAGAAAAAAAAATTTAAGTCCAAATGTTTTGCATTAGATAAGACTACTGAACAAAATTTTAAAAAATAAAAAAACAAAAAATATAAATTAAGACAAAAAAGTAAGATACACTTTAATATTTTAGCATAGGATTCTAGATTTTTCCTCGGCCTCTACAACTAATGTCTTTTTTTCAAATCTTATGCTAGAAAACAGCAGTCAGAGCCGCGTGACTTTTTAAGTTTTTTCTCCCCTTGCCTCGTTACAGACTTGCACACATTCCGTTCTCTCTCGCTTTACTTCTTCACTTTGCTCTCTTTTCTCATTCTCTCTCTTTTCACTCGAAACAAACCCATCCTTATCTGTCAACCTGAGCAAATGGCTCAAGAATCTTCCAACCCTGCTCTGCCACCAACGCCTCCACCGCTAGAAGATCACACCCCACCACCTGCGGTGGAAGGAAAGGAAAAAGAAATAGAGACCTCGCCGCTGGCTCCACCACCTGCAGCGGAAGAGCCTGACCCGCCACAAGAGTCTAAATCACTGGCTGCGATGATGGAGAAAGAAGAATCTTCCTCCTCATCGCCTCCGCCTTCATCAGCTGCGGCTGCTGTAGAGGAGAAAAGTGAAGAGTTGAGTGAATCTGTAGTTAATAAAGAAGAGGTTGTTGTACTTGAGGCTGCTAAAGAGAAGCAAATGGAAGAGCAAAAGATTCCTCAAACTTTGGTTTCTTTCAAAGAAGAAAGCAATAAAGTAGCTGATCTCTCCGACTTTGAAAGAAAAGCTTTGGAAGAGCTAAAGCATTTAGTTCAGGAAGCTTTAAAGAACCACGAATTCAGCTCAGCACCACCAAAAGAAGCGAAAGATGAAATTACACAACCAGCACAAACAACTGAAGAAATTCCATTTGTGTCCTCTGTAACCCTATCGGAATCTGATGTTAGTACAGAAATTAAACAACCAGTAGCAGATGAAGATTCAAAAGTTGAAGAAACTCATCCAAAGGAAGCTCAAGAACAAGAAGAAGCTAAAAAAGAAGAGCCAATGGTTACATCTCCACCAGAAGAAATCTCCATATGGGCGATTCCACTTCTGAAAGATGAAAGAAGTGACGTTATACTCTTGAAGTTCTTGAGAGCTAGAGATTTTAAAGTTAAAGATGCATTTGTTATGATCAAGAACACAATCAGATGGAGAAAGGAATTTAAAATTGATGAGCTTGTTAATGAAGATCTTGGTGATGATTTGGAGAAAGTTGTGTTTATGCATGGCAGTGATAGGGAAGGGCATCCGGTGTGTTATAATGTGTATGGAGAGTTTCAAAATAAAGAATTGTATCAAAAAACATTTGCTGAAGAGGAAAATAGATTGAAGTTTCTTCGATGGCGGATTCAGTTCTTGGAAAGGAGTATTAGGAAGCTTGATTTTAGTCCTGGTGGTATTTGTACTATTTTTCAGGTTAATGATCTCAAGAATTCTCCTGGACCTGGAAAAAGAGAGCTTAGGTTGGCTACAAGACAGGCTTTGCAATTGCTTCAAGATAATTATCCTGAGTTTGTAGCTAAACAGGTATGATTTTAACTATAATCTTTTACATTCCTGATTGGATTTTTGACTGAAAGATAATTGATGGTTTATATATATTTATTGTTGGTCTTGTAATTTTCTTTTAGGTGTTTATCAATGTGCCTTGGTGGTATCTTGCTTTCTACACAATGATTAGTCCATTCATGACCCAGAGGACCAAAAGTAAACTTCTATTTGCTGGCCCATCAAAATCGGTTGATACGCTTTTCAAGTCAGTGAAAGTCTTGCTCATGTGATTTGCTCATATTGACATTCTGCATTTTTTAGCTTTCTTTTGGTAGTTAACTTTAATTCGAGCATTAAACTTTTTTATGGTTAAAACAGATATATATCACCTGAACAAGTCCCTATTCAGTATGGTGGTTTGAGCGTGGATTACTGCGATTGCAACCCGGAATTTACAGTTGCTGATCCGGCAACTGAGATAACTGTGAAACCAGCAACCAAGCAAACTGTGGAAATAATAATTTATGAGGTGAAATTGAATTTGTTTCCTTGTTTGGTAATGCTTGAAATTGATATGTTCTAATTGGCATACTCATTCTTTATAGCTGACTTCATTTTGCATCTTTTAGCTATGAATGACTATTTTGATCTCCATATAGTAGCTAATTCCAAATTGGTGCATTGCAGAAATGTGTCATTGTTTGGGAAATCCGGGTTGTGGGCTGGGAGGTGAGCTATGGTGCTGAATTTGTGCCTGATGCTAAAGATGCATACACAGTTATCATACAGAAACCCACAAAATTAGCCCCAACGGATGAACCGGTGATTACTAGCAGCTTTAAAGTTGGTGAACTTGGTAAAATATTACTTACAGTGGACAATTCAACATCAAAGAAAAAGAAACTACTTTACAGGTTCAAGATCAAACCTTTCTCAGATTGAGAATTTCACTGTACGCAGTCCTTTTGGTTTTGAATACTTGATGTGGAAATTCAATTTTCTCTAGTTTTTTGGGTGATATTTTAATCTTTCACTTTTCTTCTCGCGCTTTTTGCTTCGATTCTGGCCTTTCTGGATGGGGCAACATGGCTGGTGGTGAATAGCACATGGGAGTTGGACTTTGGTTTCATTTTTGTCAATCATTTTGGGCAAACAAACATAAATGAGGGTACACTGAGAGAAATGTTGTTGTAAAACTTATTTGAGGTATTTTGTTGTGTACATTTATGTGGATGGTTGTGTTCTGCGACTCTTGTAGTAATGTACACTTTAGCATATATATTTTTATATTATTGGTTGATTGACATATTTAAAAAAATCCTCATGTTCCTTTGTAATTTATCTTCCCCTAAATTGAATCGCACAATCCTAACTTCTAACAGCTAATGTTCACTGTTTGACTATTTTGTTTTATTATTCCCATGATCTATCTCTTTTTTTTGGCCCTATTTGTATCTTTTGTTGGTTAGGTAACCATTATCAATATCAAACCCAGTTTAGTTAGGGATGGATGATGTGAACAGATTTGGTTTCTGGATAGGAAATTTCTTGCCTACGCCAGGTGTACAGGTTGGTGTGTGGTTTCTGGACATCAAAGCCCAGCTCATATGTTCCTTGGTCTGAGCAAAGAAAGTTCAAGTAAGAACCAAAGAAGCTAACCGAATAGGTTCAATTTGGTTCAGTTTTGGTTTTTAAAAGAAAGAGTCGAATCGTTTCTGGAATTTTTTTAGACAAAACAAAGTTTCTTGCCAAGCATTATTAAAATCAAACAGAATCTTGATCTTATACGTTTATTTGGACTTCAATAATTGATAGAATGCTAGATTCTTCTTTTTGTTCCATCTAGAGGTTAGATTTTTTTTTTTTTTTTTGAGAAAAAAGGGGGTTATTTTGAACCTTTCTCATCAAGTTCACGTTGCTCCACAGCTCTGTGACGTGAGTGATAAAATTGATTTCAGGATATTTATATATATAAAATAAATTAAAATTAAAATAAAAGTTAAAATATGAGGAAAAAAGAAAAGATGAAAAAATGCTTGAATTTGTACTTGGGGGATGCTGGGTGATGAATGTCGGCAGATACACATACATGTGCCTGGCATCGTCCATCTCATGTTATTGTCTATTGCTTGTGTGCCAAATTGATGTGTATGGGTTTATGGCTTGACATGTATTTGGACCCTTCATTATTTCAATGCATTCTATTATATGCTCATGCCAAGGAAAGCTTTCCACTTCTAGCATAATTGGAGTATCCTATAAATACGATATTGGACTAATTGAACTTACTAAATAAATCAAAATTCAACACAAATGAAATCAGACTAATTGATTTGATTATTCTTCTATATATATAAAATAAAAGAATCTATTCGGTTTTTTCCGATTTGATTTGTTTTGAACCCATCTATAAATGTAGAAGCCATTTTATTAAAGTTCACTTTTCTTATGTGTCAAATTAAAAGTATTGAAATATGATTCAATTTGAAATAGTCATCAAAAATATTTTTTTTTAAAAAAAATAAACTAATGAGATTTTGTCTCTTTCCTAAATGAAATTAGAGGAAATGAGAATGCTACAATACATAATTTGAACTTAGAAGTTTCACAAAAGAAATTATGGCAATTTTAATTTTAAAATCAACCGTGCCACACTTTGAATTCCACTTTTTTTATTCTTTTATAATAATTTAACATTCTTACACTAGCAACAATGAATTTTTAAAATTTTTATCTTTTTTTTATGTAAAATATCGTAATTTTTTAAATAATTAATTTTTATATTTTTTAATTATCAAATAAGTAATTAATCTATAAATGTTCAATGTGTCAATTTAAAGTAGTAAGTTAAACCTAAACTAAAATTGACGGTGACATAAGATTTTTTCGTGAAAATACAAATTAGCCCATATATATTTTATGCTTTTCCTAATTCTAATTCTTATGCATCTTGGGCCACAACATAGTTCTTTAGAACATCAATAATTAATTGCTTCCTAAAACCATTATTATTTATATTTAGGCATGAATGCGGTTCCAGAACTGTCGGTTTTGATTTTAAAAAAGATGAAACTGGAACCGAACTGGTTTTATACGATTTTAAAAACGGTTTCAAAACCGCCGGTTTCGGTTTGAAATTGAAATTATATAACTTTTTTTTTTAACTTTTTAAGTTTTTTTAGCTAAATAAGAAAATTAAAAATAAATAATAGTATTAAATTAAAAAAATGACTAAAAGAGTAAATTATTAAAAAATTACAACTATAAATTTTTTTATTTCAAAAATATACCCTTCGAATTGCCTCTTTTGACTGTTGTAAGGGAAAAAATTGTTTTTAATTTATTTGAGAGTCAAAAATAAATCTTAAATAAATATTATCTAATTTATATGTAAAAACATATATTATAAAGGGTAAAAGATTTAAATTAAAAATATTTAAATGAAAAGCAATTTTTTTTCTCTTTTTCAATTTATAATTTATAAGTTATATTTATACTAATAAATTTTAAGATGATGGTAAAATTGATATATTTGATGTTAAAAAATAAAATTAATTTTCACAATTAACATATATATATATACGGTTTGAAATCGGAATAGCCGATTTCAAATCCTAAATATAAGGAACTGCAACCGAATCTTAAATCGTCTGTTTCGGTTACGGTTTGAAACCTTGAACCATTGACTACGGTTCAGTTTCGATTTTGACCAGTTCAGTTTCGATTCAATTTCAGTTTGGAACCGAACTGTGGTCATGCCTGTTTACATCTGGCTCATCTTGCGCTATATCAAATCTATGCTTCTTGAAGAGATAATCATATCTGATAAGCCTCGAAGTGTTCAAAGCCTTAAAGCTCGACATCTCCAAGCTAAAACCAATGCGAACACCGTTGATGGGGCTATCGAGAAAGCAAGTGTCAGTAGAAGGAAGCATAGAGATAGCTATAAAGCTTAGAGATGGCAAGCATATATGAACAAAAAATGTTGAATTCATGGTGGTAGACATCCCCTTTCCATATAACACCATCCTCGGCCACCCTCTAGTCTACACCCTATGCGCCTACATGTCAATCAAGTACGTTATAATGAAATTTTAATCTAACTCGGGTGATATTGTGGTAGTTAGGGGCAACTAAAAAGTCGCTAAGGAGGCGTACATGGTGGCACTTGAAGGGGTACAACTCACCCTCACCCTCCCCCTCTAGATGGCTCCAGATACCGAGCCCAAGAACCAATCATGATTGGGGTTGGTTGAGCCATTCAACATTCCAAGGGACTGAATAGAGCTGAATCCTGAGCCTGCGAGCTATCGGACGTCATAATTGAGGAGAGCAAGATCTTGAAAGTAGGAGCCAATCTTCCAGACTAGGTGCTCGCCTCTATAAAGGATGTATTTGAAAAAAAAAAAAACAAGCAAAACTTTGCCTAGACAGCATTAAACATTAAAGGAATTGATTCAGACACAATAAATCACAAACTCAACATCGACCTAAGCACCAAACTTGTCAAGAAAAAAAAAAGGAATCATGTACCTATCAGACAGAAAGTAATTACAGAAGAAATAGACACACTCATCAATGCAGGTTTCATCAAAGAAGTTTATTACCCCGAGTAGTTAGCGAACATAGTCCTTGTCCCAAAGCCGAACGATAAGTGGACTTCACAAACTTAAACAAAGCATGCTCGAAAGATTCTTATCCTCTCCCAAACATAGACCACTTGGTATATTCAACAGCGGGGTATGAAAGATATAGTTTCATGGACGCCACAACAAGCTACCATTAGATATAGATGAACCAGCTAGACAAAGAGAAGACTGCCTTCATCACTGATCGAGGAATATAATATTATAAAGTAATGCCTTTTGGCCTTAAGAACGCAGGAGCCACATACCAACAACTGGTCAACACCATGTTCAAAGACCAGATCAGAAAAACTATGGAGATATACGCGGATGACATGATAGTAAAGAGCAAGTGAGTAGAGGAACACCCCAAAGACCTAGAAAAGGTATTCTAAGTACTATCTAAGCATAATATGATACTTAACCCAGAAAAATGTGTTTTTGGTGTAATTGTAAGAAAATTTCTAGGATTCATGATATCCTAGAGATGAATCATACTCCAGAATAAATAGTAGTGATTAAAGCCATGACATCGCCAAGAAATATAAAATGAAGTGTAGCAGCTAAATGGGAGAATCACAACTCTAGGGAGACCCATATCATGCTCGGCCAATAGGTGCACGTCATTCTACCAAACCCTAAAAAATATGGAATAATTTTATTAGTTTGAAGAATGCCAAAAAGCCCAAGAAGAGTTGAAGGAATTTCTAAGCTCTCCTCTACTCCTTAGCCAACCATAGGAGGGCAAATAGTTATATTTGGACCTATCAATCATAGGCACTATTGTAGCCTCAGTACTAGTCAAAGAAGGAGAGTAATTTTTAATATACTATGTTAGCAAAGTGTTGCAAGGAGCATAACCCAAATGTACTAAAATTTAGAAGCTGGCATTTGCATTGCTCACGGTATCTATGCAGTTAAGGAATTATTTTCAAGCATACACTATAGTGGTCAAAATAAACTTTCCCTTGGAAAAAGTACTTCATTGAGCAAAAACTTTAGGCAAGGTAGTCTAATGGCCCATCAGGCTAGGAGAGTTTGACATATAGTATGCACCCTGCTCAACATTGAAAGCACAAATGTTAGCTAATTTCATGATAGAGATGACCATGCCTAAAATACCGAACACATCAAATACCCACCCACCCCAATGGAAGATGCACATAGATCGGACTTGTGAATCAGCAAGTGTCGGGGTAGACATAATTCTAAAAGGACTGAACAAAATATGCCTTAGTTATACCGTGCAATTGGCCTTCCCATGCCCCGATAACATGGTCGAGTACAAAGCACTAATTACTGGCCTAAAAATAACTATGAAAATCCGAGTAGATAATGTCATTACATTCTCTGATTCATAGCTAGTAGTGAACTAAGTATCTCAAAGATTTGCAACAAAAGAGCCCTCCATAAGCAAATACTAAACTCTAATGAGACACTGGCTAAGCTAGTTGGAAAGGGAAGGAGGTAACTGGAAAATCAGACAAGTCCTTTAATAGAAAAGCATAAAGCTAACACAGTTGCCTAAGCCATTATTAAGAATAAAGAGGTACCAGTAGGTGTCCTAATTAAGAAACAATCATGCTCGAGCATTAACGAAAAAGAAACATTCCCCTTATTGGCCGAATTTAATTAGATGATGCATATAATAGAACCTCTAGAAATAGGTGAGCTGCCACTAGTGAGAAATGAAGCGTTAAAGATCAGTAGGCAAGTAGCAAATTACTCTTCAGAATGAGTACTATATATAAGGTCCAAATCATACCCCTGAGCAAGATTTTTGAGTGAAGAAGAAGCAAATTATATCACCTATGAAGTTCACGAAGGGTTTTGTGGAGCACATGAAGGAGCAGATGCCACTCTAAGAAAAAAATACTTATGCTCGATTACTATTGGACCACCATGAAGAAAGATATGCAACATTACATACAAGCATGCTAAAAGCGCATACCATGCCAAAAGCATTGCAGAGTACCCAAGAAACCAACTGCAAACATGCAACCCATTGGGAGCTCTTGACCCTTTGCCCAACGGAGAATAGATATCCTAGGCCCTTTCCCAATCACTACAAGACAAAGAAAATTCATAGTAATGGTCGTGTATCATTTCTCGAAGTGGGTGGAAGTAGAAACCCTAGCAACAATAACAGCCGTGAAAATCATAAAATTCTTCATGAATGAAGTTTTATTCCAATATAGAATTTTCAGCAAGTTGGTAGCAGACAATGACAAACAATTTGACTGCTTGGCCTTTAAAGAATTCTGCATCGATTGAAATATTAGCCTACACTTTATTACCTCAGTGGCACACCCACAAACCAACGGTTTAACAGAAGTCATGAATATAATTGTTTTGCAAGGTATCAAAAAGAGGCTAGAGGAAACAAGAACCAATTGAGCTGAGGAGTTGAACAATGTATTGTGGTCTTACAAAACCACTCCTAGACACTCCATAGGCAAAATACCATTCTCTTTAGTGTATGGAGTAGAAGCAGTTATACCAGTTGAGATTGAAAATTAAAAAAAAAATCATAAAATTAAATATTTTTTGGTTCAATTTTTATAGAAAATTTAATTGTTTTTCGATACTTTCATAATATTAAAAATCATAAAAATAGTTAAAGACCGACCAAATAGATTAATCAAATCTATTTATTTTGATTTCTACATATTATTTGGTTTGATTCGATTTTTAGTTGTGAAAAATGTTGAATTATTCGATTTTGATTCCCTTGAATTCAAATTGAACTAACTAAAAATGCTCACTACCAATTGTCCTTCGTAGACGGATTTACTTGTTCAATGGCATGTAAAAATGTATAAAAGAGTTAATTATTTTTGAGTCCGTACTATATTCAAATACACTAATATACCTTCAATTTTTAGAATTTTTAATCATATATAGTCCCCTGATTTTATTTGCATTACATAATTAGTCATTTCTAGTTAACTATGAATTTATATAGAAGGATTAAATAATATAATTGAAATAAAATTATTGAATTATGTAATTAAATTTTAAAACAAAGATCATGTAATTAATATATTTGAGTATAATGGGGAGATTAAATAATACTTCACTTAGAACGTATATTAGATTAGGATTGTATTAAATTTTAAAAGAATTAATGAGGTCGACGGAATTAAAAGATTTTCTAAGATTTCCATTGAGACTTTATTTTATAGATTTTTGTTGACTTTGATGGAATCACAATGATTTTTATATATTTTATCAAAATTAATTTTAGAATCTAATTGAACAAATTAAAAGGTTTTAGAGCCAAATGAAAAACTGAAAAACAATAAGAGATTTAAAAATAAAATGCATTATCTTTTCCGAAATTATTATTTTCTTCGTTAAAAAATTATCGCCATTCATAGTGAAAGGCCTGCAATGGCCAGCGTCATTGGTGGCCATTCCACTTTTATTAACTGCTATATTAAATGGGTTTGGTAGTGCATATTCTCTTTATTATTAGTAAAAAAATATATTTTGAATAAGTTTGAAATTTGGATAGTTAAAAATTCGTAGATACCCTTCCCGTTTAAAAGTTACTTTTAATAGGATGAATATAAATAGTAAATATTTAAATGGTTTCGAATATAAATACTCAAATTAGGTATTTAAACGAGTTCAGAATGGTTATAGATAGTAAAATTTTAAACGGATATCTATACAGGTAGTTTAAAATTTGCGGGTACCTGCTCCGCTTTTGTTCTATTAAGGGAAGTATTGGATCAAGAGTTGTTAGATTTTAAAAGATTTTTGAAATCTTTGGGTTGAATGATGAATTTCTAAATGACTTTTTTTATTTATACATAGCACTTTAAAATCCAATAAAATCAATAATTTATAGAATCTTTCCAAATCAGTAATTTTTTAATACCATGAAATTTGTATAAACTTTTAAAAAATCATAATTGGATACCATCAGATTTATATGGATTTTATAAAAATCTAAATTAAATGTTATAAAATTTTAATAGACTCTAAAAGATTCTAAATTGAATACTATTAAAATTTTAAAATCTTTTAAAATCTAATAAATTTTTAATTCAATACACCCCTTAAATAATTTTGTAACTCTAAGGCTTGAATTTAAGAATAGAGCCTATTTCGAAAGGAGGCAGATTTGAACAGAAAAAAAATATGAAAAGAAAATAACTAAGGAAAGTTACTTTACCTTATTTGTAAACACAAAAGAAATTAAGGAAAAATTTACTTAAATCGGGTATATGGTTTCACTTATGAATTAAACTAGCGAAATTAAAGATTTTTATTGAAACGAGTGTATTTCTAAATATAAACTTAGAAAATAAAATAAAATCATAAAATTATTTAAAAAATCATTAATTTTATTGGTTTGGTCCATAAATAAGATTATGAAAAAAATTGATAGTCCAAGAAAAATATATATTAGATTCCCTCCCCGCCTATCACTTGTTAATCTCTCCAAAATGAAGAAAATGGTTGATGTTCGAGGTAAGTTTCACTATTTTAGCATGAAATTACAAAACTCTCCTAACAATCATGCTATCTTCATAGCTTTTCTTATTAAGTCACTTTTCATCAAGTTATTATAAATTTATAACATAAAATAATTTATATGCATTTTACATATATTTGTGCAAACAAACACTACTTCTGATCAATTTTGATGTTGATTGTGCAGCTATGGTTCTTTGTTATGCAATTGCTATATTTATTTTTTTATTTTATTATTAAGGGTATAATTAAAGAAACGTACTACTTATATTTTTCCTCTAAAATTTAAATTTTTCCAAATAAAACATATGTTTCATTTCCTCCATTTTTATTTTCTTTTTATCCAAATATAGAGTAGAAAATAATTAAAAAAAGAAAAATAATACAATCTTTCTTTAATTTTCTCTCTCCTATTTTCTTTTTTCTCCTTCCCAAACAAAGGGTAAAACAACAATAAAAGGAAATATTAAGATTGAAATTGTTTTTAAATATTATAAATTCTATAATAATTTTTTTCAAAAAATCATTATTTAATTACTTTGAAGTTGGTAATTAAGTAATGTTAAATTTATCTTAAAAATAATTCTTGATAATTTTTGTTTGATAAATTAAAATTATAAATAAAGTTTAAACTCGATTCCTTTCAAACTGGATAAAAGTAAATTTATTGGAGGCGGAGGTGGAATGAATTATGTAAAATAGGGATAAAATTTGTCTAAATCCGATTGATGAATCTATCTATGAATCAAATTAATGAAAGTAAAAATATTTTTTATTTTATTTTTAATTTATCATCTTTTATCGGTGAATGATCCGAAAAACTCTCATCTTCAGAAAAACTATTTCTGGTTGATAAAATTCATGTGTCCATCAATATTACCTCCTTGAATGTTGGCTTTTCACTCATCCTTTCTCCTTCTTTGAGCAACCTCTTT
This sequence comes from Jatropha multifida, assembly GCA_948099535.1. Classification (NCBI taxonomy): domain Eukaryota; kingdom Viridiplantae; phylum Streptophyta; class Magnoliopsida; order Malpighiales; family Euphorbiaceae; genus Jatropha; species Jatropha multifida. The sequence goes on from CANUEX010010424.1 coordinate 13,110, forward strand.
GGACATGCTGTATCTAATATTAGACCCAAAAGGACCCCCCGAAATTTTAAATTAAAAAATGCAGCTTTTGTCTTTTGGGTTCTTTATTTCCATGCCAAATGATTAACATTTATTAAAAATGGGTTGGTTCTTGTTAATTATTACTGATTTTAGGTCTACAAATGAACAACAAACAACCTTTCATTCATTGAATAGAATTGGTTTGTTGGGCTTTCAATTTTTAGGTTGAGTATAAGTTAGGTGGCTAACTTACCTTTTTTGCTTTCTCATGTTTTATCACTAACTATGATTTTATTGAACAAATTCATATTTATGGGTCCTATTTGTATTTCAATCGCTTGCTTTTTGGCTTTTTTAGTCTCATTTGGACCATTTTACATCCTAAAAGAAATGTTAAACATCAAATGCTAGTGGGTGTTTGGTTCGTTTTCAAATGATTTTCAATTTTGATATTAAAAAAAAAAAACTCTCAGGTTCGATTCTCATTAATGCATCTACAGAAAGAGGCGCGAAGTCTTAATTGTGACTAAATCTTGAGTCGGATTAGGCGATTCCTTATTTTTATAGGAAAAAAAGATTAAAAAATAACGAGCTTGATTTTTGTAAAATATAAGAATATTGCATTTCCATCAACAACGCATATGTAAGTTTTCAATATTCTCAATTATTTAGGATGAAAATTTCATTTCATCGTCAAGCAAAGGTTAACATTTTAGAGATATTAAAATATATTAAACTGATATGAGAAGTACACCTTTAAAAAAGTTCAAAAATGCAAATGTAATCTTGATCCACGTCAGCTAAATAGACACTTATATTTTATATTTAATGTTTATATATAATATTTGTACACAATAATGGTTTATTTTTAAATTATTTTATTGACGATTCCGACAACAAGTACATGCTTCTACATATTTTATTGAGTTTACTTTTAAAAATATATTAATATATTAAAAATGATGACATGGGAGACCCAGTTGCCTGCTGATGCTCAATACTGAAATTTTAAGGAACATACATAATGCTGAAGACAACAAATGGCTTGCGAGTTCTGTGTCATGCTTCACATGGAAAGCATCATTAGGATTCATTAATTTTTAAATTTAATAATGGCTTTTAGAACTAACAAATTCTATATTGATACACACATCATTATCTCAATTTATTGAAATATTGGTTACCTATTAAATAGGTTTTTTATTTTCTTACTCTTTCTTTTATATTTTTTTAAAAATAATTTTTTTTTATCTTTAAAATTAAACATATAAGTCTAAATTTATTCTTCATTCTAAAGTTAAGTCGTATAAGTATTAAAAATTATATCCTTAAATATCTTAGAATTATATAATCTCGCATGAAAATATGGAAAATCAATTTCACTTTAAAAACGGATAATTAAAAAAAATATTTAAATATTATAGAATATTATGGTTTAGGGCTTTTAGTAAAATATGTAGACTAAATAAAATAATAAAATCAATATGTAATTAAAAAATATATTTAAAAGTTAATTGAAATTTTAGAATTATTCAACTTTTCATAAATCAAAGTAAATTTGGCATGATAAAAAATCCCATTCTCACGTAACACACTAGGAGGCATATCAAACACGCGAAATCCCTGGACACTGCCAACAACCATCGATGCTAATTTATCAGCAATCCGGTTCGCCTCGCGATAGACATGTCTTAACTCAACCTTCCAAGGGCTTTGGAGCACATTCTGTATGAGAGATAAATTACCCAAGTGCGTGAGCTGCTGGTACAGCGCAGCCGCTGAATGTGATTCCACTTGGACTTGCTTGAAACCCAGGTCCCATGCCAGCCGGAGTCCATAATGCAATGCAAAAAGCTCTGCCACCATAGAAGAGCAGACCCCCTAGATCCACAGCAAATTCTAAGATCCAATGACCTAAATAGTCCCTGATAATGCCACCACCCCCACCATTACCAGGTTTCAGCATACTTGCCCAATCCGTGTTTAGCTTGACCCATCTTGGACATGGAAGGCACTACATCACAGGAATAACAGTTCTCGAACTGGAGGTGGTAGGAGCACCATGAATTTTACCCCAAGCCACATCATTTGAAACAAAAGAATGCTTCAAAAACATCACCTTAGACACCAAAGAATGCTTCAAATTCGAGATGTTTAAAAAAAAGTATTTTTTTAATTTTATTTTTTAGCCAACCAAATTATAGTGCAATATAATTAAAAAAAATTTAATCATACCCTTTTTAAATCAAAATCTTAATTATCTAGATATATTTTTTCAAAATAAATTAAAAGAATAAAAATTTTCAAATGCCTCATATCTGCACTATTCATTTAAAATGTTGAAGATAAATTACAATAATAATAAATAATAAATTAAATTTTTATTAATAATTTATAAATAACTTATACGAATTTTCTTTTTAAAAGAATAATAATTTTTACGAATTATGTTTAATTCCAGGATAAAAGAAATAATATATATCTTTTACTTTTTTTCTTAAATGTTTTTTTAGTCTTTGACTATTATAATGAAAATTATTTAATTCAACTTTTTCAATAAATTTAAAATGATAAAAGCACTCTACCCTAATAAATTTAAAATAAAAAAGTCACATTCCTAATTAAACTAAAAACAATAACATAAATATTACTTTTGCAAATTAAAATAATTTATTTTACTCAAACCATAAAATTACCTGAATGGAATAAAAAAGAGAAAGTTTATAAAAGAGTGACCGTCTAATGCTTTTTGCTCAAAATATTGATTTTTATCATTATCCAAAAAATGTTGAATTTGAAAAGGAAAATAAAAATTTGTATGACAAATATAGTAGATGAAACACTCATACACATGATAAAAGGGAATTAAAATTTAGAAAAAAATAAAGGACAATTAAATTATAAAATAATAAAATATTAGATCAATTTATAGTGAGGTTATTAATTATTGAAAAAATTAATTAGTATTCTTTATTAATGTAAAAACATTTACTATTTGGATTATTAGTTATTGAAAAAAAAAAGAATGAAAGAGTTTTTTATTAATGAAATAAAATTATTGTATCAAATAAAGAAAATAAAAAATTTTATAATTTAATTTTTTTAAAATTATATAATTAAATAAAAATATTAAAAAATTTGAAAAATAATAAATTTAACATCACTAACTAAGTTTTATAATATCATGCCACGTAAGCAAATGTGGTTAGACTTTTATATATCTATACAAATATATAAAAGTTGAGTCCTAAAAGCCTATGTGACATCATTTTAGAGTATTAAAATATTTATATCGCAATATAAATTTATTGAGTTAGAAATAATTTTTATGTTTTAAAATACTACTTTTAATATTACTAATAGAAAATTTAATTAATATAATTAATATTTTTAATTTTTAAATAATTGATAAAATTAATAATATCATTAATATTTTAAAAACTTTTCACTTTCTTTTTACAAATAATCAACAATGTCATTAATATTTTCTCTTTAATTTTTTATACTTTTAATTTTTGTTGGATTTATGCTCATATTTTAAACTATTTATTCAAAATGAATTCAATAATAATTTATATTTATAAAAATTATTTTAAAATACTAAAATATTTTTAAAAAATAAAAAAATTCAAGATTAATTATAAACTTGATTTATGTATTTATAAATTAATATATTGATCCTTTTGCAATAATCTATGGCAAAAATATTATTTTTTATTGAAAATTAATAAATATAATATATTTGATATTTGAATTATTAAAAGTGATTATTTATTATAATAAAAATGATATTTTTATTTTTAAAATATTATATAATATCCGCACACGAAGCGTGAAAAGACGATTAGTTTATTATATAACTAAAAGATAGGTAAGATTATTGAACATAAATGAAAAATTCTCTATAGATATAGAAGTAGTTATTTTCCATTAGATTTATAATACCTAAATGTTGGCCATTACATCTAAAAATATATAATCATTTTCTATTTAAAAAATCAGTAATTTCTTATTTATATATTATTTAATTATATTTATTATTATAATAAAAAATTTATTTTGTGAATCTAAAATATATCAATGCGAGAAATCTATCAATAAGAACAATATCAAATATTCTTTTCATAAATAATTAAAATATTAAATTTAAAAATTTTTTGAACTAATATTTATCTTCTAAAATGAAATAAAAAATTTATTTACTTTATAAGATTATTATGTAAATAATATTTTAAGTTTATTTTGTTATTGATCATAATATATTTATAATTTAATTTTTATACTACTCCTACATTATTAATTATAATATATCCATAAGTCAACATTTTTACTAAAATTATTTTACAATTTATGTAATTGTCATTGTTTAATTTGAATTTTATTTGTGATCTATGAAAAACAGTTAAAAACTTATTTTTTTTAAATTTATTTATTATAAGTTTGACTCTATACAAAAATAAGTTTATCATTTATTAGATTTCAAGACAATAATAGGATTAATCGATCAAATCAATGATCATTGCGTTATCCTAATATAAACTTAAAATATAATAATTAATAATCGAATTTATAGCGGTCACTATGAATTAAAAACTTAATATTTGTTCTTTTTAAAATTTATTATAAAATTCATAGCCATAATCAATTGCTTAAAAATATAACTTCAAAACTTAATTTTATATCAAAATTAGCGCATACTATAAATTTTTTTAATATATATTAAAGTTCGTTTGTAGATTTTTATAAAAATAATTATTTTAAATAATTTCAAATACACTATTTATATATCTGCACAGTGCACTATCTCATTAGGATTGACGGTTTAGCCTATTTATACCACTGCCCTTTATTTTAGGTAACTGTATGTTCTTCCCAAGTTAGTCGTTTCAACTTTGAAGCAAGTGTCTCGACCCTTGAGAGGATTCTGGGCCTAGTTAGTGGGCCTCATTTTCTGTATTCATGGAACATATTATATTGGAAGACCCGAAGAGGCCTATTTCTTGGGTTGGGCCGAGTGATCTCCTTTTTAAAATGAATGGAATTCAATATTATTTTCGTTTCAGTTATTTCTTTTATCAAGTGATCTAATCTGCCCTCCTCGGAGCTACATAATGCTTGAAAATAGCTGTAGAAGAGGGAATTTAAAATCGGAATTTTTAATTTTTATGGACCAATTAGATCACTATTTAATTGATATAATTTTCATATTTAATATAATAGATAATGGATAGCAAATAATGAGAAACTAATATCCATAATCATCGGTATACATACCGAATATAATTATCTAAATTTTCATTCAACGGATCGATGGACACCAAAAAATGTCAGTCTTGTTTCATTCCCATCTACACCCTTGTTCAATAGCCCCACTAGGTGGTCTGATTAGTCTTCTCACTTATGTGAAAAGTGAAAGATTATTTTCACCAATTTGGTGAGTCACGAGAAGAACTATCCTTTTTATATAGCTCGCAGTATTAGTATTAAAAGGCTTAAAAAGCTTAGAAGTAGGCAAAGAGCAAGTGAAAGAAACGGGTAGAAAGTCAATCTCAGTCGTCTATTTTCGAATAGCTGGCATAATTCCGTTTAAGCATATGATTGTTCATGCAAAGAAGAAATTCATGTTGTCTTCACAAGGAAGCCCCAATGTCCTTGTTATCAAATTTCTTGTCTCTTCTTTAGGCAAATGTGGTCCAACAATTTTTGCCTCTTTTTTATACATTTCAAATTATAAATTATCCCTTTATTTGAAAAGAAAAAAACGAGAATAATGAGGAATTGTTAATTTCCTTTCTTTCTGTAGTTATTTTTCATTTTTGTGTTTGGATACGATGAAGAAAAGAAAAAAATTTGTATTTGGAAATTACATCTCCCGGTCATAAAAAAATATATAATTAAGAATAATTTATAATTTCTCAGTATTTTTGGACTGATGGCCTATCCACATCATATAATATATTTACGTAATTAATATTTTAAAAATAATTATCTTTTTCAATAGAATAAAAGGGAACCTACTTTTCTCACTTGTTTTTGTTAATTAAATGATCTAGTAGAAAAGAATCAAAGATTATAATATGTCACATTACTATTAAAAGAAGAAAAAAAACAAGTTAAAGTTTTATATTTAGATAAATTTTTTAAAAAATGCCAAAAATCAAAAATCAATTTCGAAAAATTTGTATATACTATATAAATATATGAATGTAGAAAAGAAGTCTATGAATGTAGACAAGTGTTGAAGACTGAAATAGAACATGTGGAAAGAAAGAAAGGGGACAACCCAACAAACACATGAATGCAAGACCTCAGGGGATTGTTCCTTTGGACAGACGAAACAGTGACTATGCACATGGCTTCTTGTCCCCTGCTACTACTGATGTATCCTGGTATGTTATGTCCATATCCCTTCACATCAAATTCAACTAGGATAACTAATATTTCCTTTTGGACTGAACACATAAATTGACCCTTATATTTGGGTAGAAAAATTAACTAAAGATAGATTGTCCTAGTGTATAACATCCCGCGCTGACATGAAAAAATATTATTTTTTGCCCAGTACATAAATAAAAATAAATAAATCTAAAGAACTAAAAGATCATTTTGAAAATTGAGATGGCCAAAAGATTTTTTTTGCATAAGTATATAGATCAATTCATGTATTCAGCCATTTCCTTTTCACCTGCATATCTATACACACATGGAGAGATTTTGCCAAGCCATTTCCTTTTCACATGCAGATATATACACACATGGAGAGATTTTGCCAATAATCCTTAATATTGTGAGCCACAGAGTAAGGGGGTGGACCCGTCTTTGAATAATTTTCATTTAATTGTGGTAACTTTTACGGTGGTCTCTTACTTTTATTAAACTGTGGTAACTTTTATGGTGCTCTCTTACTCTATATATCTTCTACGAGAAGTTGAAATACGAAACAGACTGCACTTAATTGAGATATTAAACTTTTATTTTAATTCATTAAACACTTTAACTCATAAAATTATGAATATATGATACTTTAATTTGCATAATTATTTTATTGCATACTTTAACTTTTAAAATTAGATAAACTAAATATTATTAAATTATAAAAAATGTGAAAATTATTATTTCAAGAGTAATGTTAACTATATATCAAATTAATATTTCCTCCATCTTATTTTGTTTGCTTGTTATTTTTTTTTACGTCCCAAAACGTGTGCAAAATTTTTAAATTTAGATATGTAAACAACTATTTTTTCCATAATAATATTTATAATTGTTTATTAAATGAAATTTTTTTATTAATATCTTAATAAATCAAGTGTAAAAAAAGCAAAATAAATTTTGTTACTAAATTTTTTAATATGCGTGTTTCGTCAAACCATGTAAAAAAATAGGACGGGGAGTATTTGTATATAAAAATAAAAAATCCTAAAAACCATGGTCATTTACAAAGTCTAGGATGCCACACCATTAAATTTGTAAAGTTCAAAGAAAAATTTATGTATTTAGCCGATTCTATCTTGCTCTTCAACATTCTAATATGTATCTCTATGCCAATGAACGAGTCATCGGTGATAGACTTTTGATGTAATTATATAAGTCTATTTTAATTGCAATATAATGTGTAAGACTGTGTTCGGCAACCGTTTTTTGAATAGTTTTTAAATTTTAATCGGTCAAAATGTTAAATACTATTTAAAAAATTGTTTAGTAATATAGAGGTTACATCAACTTTTAGAAATTAGTGTAGCGTTTTATAAAAAGTTAACTCATGTAACGTTTAGATTTTAAACACTACTTAAATAGCTAATAGCTGTCAAAACAATTAATTTTACGGAACAAATCTTAAATATAAATTATCCTTTATCCGTAGAATCTAATAGAAAAAAAAGAAAGAAAGAAAAAGCATGTGGAGAGATTTTGATGAGCATCCTTAGCCAAAGTTACAAGCCAAGTTCCCTGAGTTAGGAGAAAACTTAGTACCAGACATTTCAAGACCACTAAAAAGGATAAACTTCAGAAATTAGAATTTTTTAAAAAAAATCAATTTTATAGTTTCTCTTTTTTATTGTTATTCAACTAAATAATTTTTCTGTTTTTTTAAATATAATTCATTAATAATAAAATTAAGTATTATAAATACTAAATTAGATAAGAGATAAAACTTACTATTATAATTAACAGAAAGTTCGCTGAACTCTTAACAGATCAAAAGAATTATTTGTATTCTTTTGAATAATAAAACTAAAATTAAAAGAACCAATATTGAATTTTTCTACTTAAAGATGACCTTGATCGATATAAATCAATTTGGACGACAAATAATTTCTCCGAATATTTTATTTTAGATTGTTTTTCTAAAAATTTATTACATATAATGTACATGAATGAGTTCATGCCACTATGCGCTAATAACATCGATGGAGGAACATGCCTCACTATCAGATCTAAATTAAATGTTATTCCTTTTAGTAACAATCTTAAAAAAAAGAAGAGAAATCAACAATAAAAAAAGGGAAAAAAGAGATGTAAAAAACAAATGAATCTATTAAAAATAATAAAAAATTAGGAACGAAAAGGAAAAAACTGAAAAGCAGGGGACTATTGCTGATTAACTGTGAAGTCCCAAATAAAAATTAGGATTAGATATAATAGAGAAAGAAGTGGACGAGAGAAACCATAAATCAACGACGTACAACCAAAAGCTTTTCATTTTGAATTACTCACGTTGCTATTAAATCATCTTTCCATTATTATGCTTTTATGTTTAAGTTGTGACTTCTGATGAAATGTCAATATCCTACTAAAATTCCACAACTTCTCTTTTGTACGTCACCACAAATTCAAACCAAATTAATCCGATTTTATCAGTTCAACTATAAATATACTCAACCCTATCCACGCCTGCGTATCCATATGGTAGAATAATAAAATTTTTAATATCGCCCTTAATTAAATTTAAAATAATTTTAAAATAATTTTAATCGTAATCAATTAAAAAAAATATTTTATATTAATGAGTGTTTGGAAGAATGGTTAGGCATCATTCTCCTTTAAGTGAGGTAAAAAAATATTTATTGAAGCACTTTATCCCTTTTTAGGCCGATTCAGTGCGATTAAGATTTAGTTCTAGTTCAATGTGCTCAGGATATCTGTGGGTAAGAAAAAAAAAAAGAAAAATTATATTTTATTATTTGATTGATTATAATTTTTAAAAATTATTTTTAAATAAATATATATAGAAAATAAAAAAGAAAAAAGTATACTATTACTTTTTGGTATGATTGTAGGAAATATTCCGGATTTATTCCGTGACGATAGAACGTTTCTTTTATGTAATTTTTTTTATTAATTAATTAACTTATTTATTTATTTTAAATTTACAATTTAGAAAAAATGAAAATATAAATTAGATTCTAGCATTATTTGCTTTGTAATTCTCATTTATTGATTTGAGTATAAGTTTTCTAGTTAAAAAGAAGATTTTTGAAATTCAAATTGATAATTTTTTTAATATAATTTATTTTTTTGTTATACATTGCGTTTTGAAAAAAAGTTATATTCTTAATATGAATTTTTTTATGTTTTACCTTTTATTATCCTTTTCATTACTGAATTATTTATCTTATATTTAAATTTTATTAACCTTATAAATCTCTTATTAAATTAAAGTGATATTAGTTACAAATTAATTTATTAAGAAATTTGTATGTCCTTTACAATGAATAAATGACTTCTTCATGATGAAACATTTTTAATTTTCTTAATATTTTTTATTATATTTTAATATATTTGATTTGAAAGAAAATGGTGTTTATAAAACTAAAAAAAAAATTAGAATTATATATTTTTATTTTGGGTCACCTTTTAGTGTTTCAAGAATTTGTGATATATTCTTTTATCTAATACACTGGATAAGTAATATTGTTACTATAACTAAAATAATTACCATTATCAATTCATATCATCTGCTCATTTCTTTTTTTTACGAGCAGTAAAAAATAATTTATTATTATTCGTTATAGTTGTATATAGATATTGATTTGAGGTTGAAGGTAAAAAGTTAGAGATTGACTTATGACTTGATTTTCTTTTTGGGTATTTATTAATGTTTTAAAAATCTATAGTTATAAATTAGGGACTGAAAGATTAAATCTAGGGATTGTATTGAATTTTAATTTGAGATTATTTTATTATAAATAAAATAGAATTAGATACAAAAAAATACCATTATAAGTAGCCTGTATAATAAAATTCAATACAAATTAAACAATTGTATTTATTTTAATATAAATAAAACTTATGCTTTAATATTATATAGATAAAAAATTTTAAAAGATTAAAAATATGTAATGAGCATAGTCAATGTGCAAAACACATCATTAAAAAAATTAATATATATAAATATAGAATAGGAGAATAATGAGATTATCGATATCGCCCGTGACAAGATTTGAAATATTCTAAAATAGAATTAATTATAGCTAATTAGAAAAATTATATTTTATCCATTGATGTGTATAATTTATAAAAAATATTCTTTAAATAAATACATATAGATAATTAATAATTTTAAAATTTTAAGTTTTATTATTTTAAATTTATTTTTAATAAATATATATGATAATAAGAAATTTGAAAATTTTTATATTTTATTTTTTAAATATTTTGATTATAATTTAAATTATTCTATCTAAGAGAAAGATAAAAAGGGGAAAAAGTACATTTTTTTCTTTATATTAGTATAATTTGTTAGATATATTTTGTAGAAAAATGAATTTAGATAGAATATATACAATATTTTATTTAGGAGAGAGAAAAAAAGAACTTCATTATTGTGTTTACCACCGAATGCGCTGACACGTCCAGTGTAGTGCTTACCATAGTGTCATGATTGTTTTTGAAGGCGAAAAATTCTCCCACGAGTCTATCATTAGTCTGAATATTATCCATTATAGAGGAAGGATTTACATTCTTATTTAATCCATTGCGACCATCCTGAGGGGAAATAGTTTTTTTCATTTTGTTGGTATCTGTTCGCAAAGCCAGCTACTTTCGAGTGATAAAAGCATGTAAGGGTTCGTTATCCTTCTCAGTAGCACTGTTAGAATGCAAATGGTTCGTCAAGGGTCCAGTATCTTCATCCTGAAGGGCACCAAACCAATTACCTTGACCACCAACAATAGAATCTCCTCTAGGGGCAGGCCTTCTCCCTTTCCATGTAACAACCATCCAAGGAATGAATTTAGTTGTTTTATTCTCTGGAATTACAGGCTTATAGGTTGTGAATTCAGACAATCTCTTGACTTCCTGTTATAGAATCCTGCTTGAGTGGACAATAATTAGACTAATGCCTAACTCTCCCACAATCATAGCACAATTCAGGTAGGCTTTTGTACTTAACCTTCTGCACTTTCACCATTAAGCATGAATTAGCCAACTAATGGCTGTTGCGGATTACTCGATACTGCGATTTGTGCAAACTTTCCTCGCACCAAATCACTAGTGTTATAGTCGATTTTTACAACTCTCCCTATGGCTGCCCCTATTGCATGTAACACTGACTTGTGATACAAGTGAAGAGAAAGCCTAGGTCAGTTAAGGAATGTAGGGATGTGTCAGTGATATCAAAGCCAGCATGCCATGGCTCCACCATGAGGTACCTACCTATTACTGTCCAAGGCCCATCTAACAATGCACGCGGATAATCGGTTTCATTAGAGAAACAAACCATGAAATACCCATTCCCAAGCTCCCATATTTGAGGATTGTCAGGGTTCCATAGCGACTGAACTCATGTGCAAAAGGCTTTATAGCCTATGTATCGCCCCATAAACTACACACTACCCTCGCTTCCATCATCTAGACAACTGGTCAGTTAATCTTATGGAAATTGTCACTTGAGGCATGCCTTCAGCTTGCATTACCTAAATATCATCTTCTAGAACCTCAACATCATCTTATTCCTCCCCCATATCGAAATCATCTTCCATAACTTTATCGCGAAATCTCAACGCAGGTTGTATGTGAACTTCCTTTGCATCCCTGTGTCGCACCTTCTTCGTATCCTGATCAAACTCCAACAGCGGCGGAGGGGCCTTACCGGCCAGCGACAGCTCGTTCATAAAGTTCTAGCTTTCCAAACCCTAGAGAGAATGCTTTTCAAACAGCTCAATTCAGATTTAGAGGTGATATATTTAGTTTGATCTTAATTTTAATAAAAAAAAGCTGAAATTTTTTAATTGATTATAATTTTTACTAAATATAATGATAAACTTAATGTAAAAAAAAAGTTTAAAAATCAAACTGAATTCATCAAATAGAATCTCTGGTCTTAATTAATTAATTAACTAATTAATCAATAGTTATGTAAAAAAAATAAAATTTGTTGCAAGCAAATCAAGAAATCCATGCTCGAAGATTTATTCAATTAAATAATCATCTAGATTATTACTATTAAACTGCATTAATAGATAAGTATGGCCATCATCTAGGGTCTTTAGACGTTTAATTAGCCCTTGCAATTGAAAACGATTGATTGATTTGTTTATTTATTTTCTTTTAAGTTTTGATAGGTTTCACTTGAAAACGACGTCAGATAGCGACGGGGGAAGATTAAGAAAACAAGATATATTAGGCAAAAACAATAATATAGAATTGTCAATTTTCTTTTTGAATTTATTGGGTAACTTTCACATTTGAGATAAAATTAATTATTTTGAAAGCTAATAGCTATTTTGATAGCGTTTAGATTTTAACTATTTGAATAATTTTTATAAAAATTAAATGTTATATAAATTAATTTTTTATAAATCTTATCTTTGTCTCTAAAAATTTTTAGTACAAAACTACAACGATTGATTAGTTGGTATAACACATGATTTGGTATCATAAGGTCAAATTATAGACATTAAAATATATTTTTAGCAGTATTTCAATTATAATTTTAGATTGTTGACACTAAATTTTAAAACAACACCTTATCTGTCAAATTCATTAAGAGATTTTTAGTAAAACTGAATATTGGAAATTTAGGACCTCAAATTTAAGTGAAATAAAATAATATAAAATTATTCAAAAATCTATTATTTTCAAAATTTCTTTACTGCCAGCTATTATTTAATTTGTATATATAAAATATTAAAATAATAATGAAATCAAATAGGGTGTAACTCAAGTAATTTTTAAAATTGGTAATTATTAGAAGAAAATTCTCACTGGTAAAGGAAAGAATCTCCAACTATTGTAGGCCTTGTTGATTATTTTATTGTAAATGCCATTTTTAGAGTAGAATTAAATATAAATAAAGTTAGAAATGATGGCTTTTTGACTATTAATTGATATGAATTAAAAGCAATTTTATTAAAATGACTGTAGAGCTGGGAAAATGATTAGAGCCTCAAACTTGGATCCCAGAGGAATCTAAAACATAAAATATAACCCAAAACGACACAACACAACACAACGTTATTCACCTTTTCTTTTTTTGGGTGAAGTGCTCGACAGATTTACTGCTGCCTCCTCTGTTTTAAGGTAAAGTGAAGATTTCTTTTTTTTTTTTTTATTATTATTATTTTACTTAATTTAATAGTAAATAATCATAATCCACTAACTTTTCTCCATGCAAGCATGGAATAATATGATAACAGTCACTAAATAAAACTTTTTTTTTTCCTGAAGAGGCTAAATTAATCTGATTTTGTAGGTTGAAATTGAATTAATTAATATAAATCGAAGATATTAAATTTTTATACAGAGAAATCAAATTCAACTAAACTTTTTTTACAAACAGATTGAAACGAATAATGTGATACAGTGAAAATGGAATTATTGCGGGGATTGAATGAAAATTGACAAATTACCAGAGTGGTATTACCGTTACACTGTATAATTACTCCAATAACCGAAGTTCTTGGTTAGAAACCCTTGACCTTACCGGTAATTTTATTACATTGTTTACAAATTAACCAAAGAAAAGTCTAATGTTAGGTGAGTATTATTTACGACAAAGAAAATAACAAAAGTTTGACAAAGCTGCAGAATTGTTTCAATCGTCTTGGAAGAACATTTTCAGATAACTCGAAAAAACAAAAATAGAGAGAAGAAGAGTTTAAGGGAAGATGCTGTTTTCTACCAAACCATTTTTCATCTTCAGACAAAGCACCCAACAAATTTAGAAAATTCCAAATACTAAAATCACTCTCAAATAGCTGTCTTAACAAATGAAAACAAAATTCTAAATAGCTTTTATGCTTTCTTTTGTTCTTGTTTACGTTTCCATAAAGCAACTGATAACATGAAGATTTTTATTCTGTTTTTTTTCTTCAAGTCTATATGTTCACACTTCATACTCATATCTAATCTATATACCAAATTCAGTTCAAATTCTACTATCTAATCTCGAATTCAAATTCTCTAGTCTCTCGAACACAAGAGTTGTTTGGGCGAGTCAAATAAAGAATTACACTCTCTTGTACAGCACACCATATTATTTCAGTACATTGAACTTTGTTATGAATGAAAAAAAAAAAAAGACTTTGCAATGCTGCATTTAGACTTCAATTGTACAAAACAGCAAACAAAATTAATCTATAACAAATGGTAATAAAATAGAGAGGAAGTTTTACACCATCACATTTACACAAATTTTACAGGCAAAAGTAAGAATCATAACAGAGTTACTGTCCACAAATAGAGACACAAACGTTTTAACTTCCCACAACACAGAACCTCAGATGTGTCTTGTCCAGTGCATTCTTTACCAGTGATTTGCATCCAAACCAACACCAAATAACAAAAACCCCCCAATAAAAAACTAATAAAAAAATATAAATAATGCCCCCATACTTTATAAAACAAAAATTTAAATTTAAATTTAAACAAAAAACAATAGGCCCTGTTCCTTATTTCTGCAATTCTCCGCAATGGCATTGGATTCTTGAATTTCATTCAGAAAGTGGTTTGGTCTTGGACCTAAAGAGAAGCTTCTTCTTCTTGGAGGATTGATTATCAATGGTGAGCACTACCCTCCCTGGTTCACTAATCTTGAATGTATCAGAAATTACAGGCTCATCAGTTGGGCTAATCTTTCTGGTCTTTGATACAATAACGGTGTAACCATCTTCTGCACTCGGCACAAACTCAGCTCCGTAACTTACATCCCAACCCACAACTCGGAGTTCCCAAACCAAAAGGGTTCTCTGCAATAAATTCAACAATCCAATTAGTTGCACATTTAAGATTCAAGATAGATTGACTTAAAAAGATATTTTAAATGGTAAAAACCTGGGATCCAGGAGATATCAAGTGGAATTTCAAAAACAAAAATTGACAAACTATAAATACCCACCTCAGAAAATGAGAATTCGACTGTGTGTTTTGATGTGGGTTTAATTACAACCTCTGTGACAGGATCATTAACTGAGAATTCCTGGTCACCTTCTCTACTTAATCCACCATACTGAACTGGGACTTGTTCAGGTGATATGTATCTGTTTATTAGACAAAACAGAACAAAAAAGTGATTAGAGAAAGATGTATTAAGCAATAAAGAGGAAATGGAACAGGTGATATGTATCTGTTTATTCGACAAAACGGAACAAAAAAGTGATTTTAGAGAAAGATGTATTAAGCAATGAAGAGGAAATGGACCAATAAGGATGAAAAGAAACCATAAAAGAAGGTATTCCTGGAGATCTAGTAATAAAAGAAATGTTTGCACTTACTTGAAAAGTGTCTCAGCAGATTTGGATGGACCAGCAAATACAAACTTGCTCTTAGTCCTTTGTGTCAGGAAAGGACTAATCATCCTATTAAATGCAAGGTACCACCATGGGACATTGATGAACACCTTCAGAAACAAAAACCCATATGAAAAATCAAGATTAAATAAATAAAAATAAATTAAGCATTCAAAAATAAAACACGGGTTGAGATTATTTACCTGTTTGGCTACAAATTCAGGATAATTATCTTGAAGCAAGGCAACTGCCTGATTAGTTGCTTGCCTAAGCTCTCTCTTACCAGGTCCAGGAGAATTCTTAAGGTCATTAACTTGAACAATTGTGCAAATACCATTTGGACTAAAATCAAGCTTTCTAATACTCTTTTCCAAGAACTGAATCCTCCATCTTAAGAACTTCACTCTCTTTTCTTCATCAGCAAAGCAATTTTGATAAAGCTCCTTGTCTTGGAAAGCACCAAAAACGTTGTAACAAACAGGGTGGCCTTCTTTATCAAATCCATGCATAAAAACAGCTTTCTCTAATTCATTTCCAAGGTCTTCTTCAAGAAGCGAATCAATTCCAAATTCTTTTCGCCAACGTACAGTATTCTTGATCATTGCGAAAGCATCTTTCACCTTGAAATCTCTCGCTCTCAAGAATTTCAAGAGAATCACATCACTTTTCTCATCTCCAAGGATTGGAATTCCCCATATGAATACCTCCTCCGGTGGTGGTGGCGGAGGAGCCTGGGTCTCCTCTGTTTTTGGCTCTTCCACTGCAGATGCCTCAGCTTCTTTAGCTGGAGCGGGTTCCTCTGCAGCAGTGGTGATTGTTGAAACCGCCACCACGGTTTCTTCAATTGCCTCAACAGTCTTAGCTCCATCTTCATCAACAGTTGTCACCTTGGCTACCACCTCTTCAGCCACCACAACAGTTTCCACCACCGGTGGCTCAACCTTTGTCTCTTCTTGCACTTCAACTTTCTCCTCCTCCTTCACTTCCTCAGCCGCTGTTGGCGGTGGTGGGGTTGCTGTCTCAGCCTCTTCTGTCTTCGGTTCTTCAATTGTAGAAGCCGGAGTTTTCTCTTCCTCCTTCACTTCAACAGCTTTCTCCTCCACCTTCTCTGGTTCAGCCGGCTTCTCCTCCTCTTTGGTTGGCGGCGGCTGTGGTGGAGCAGTAAACTCATGCTTATTAAGTGCTTCTTGGATCAGCTGTTTCAACTCATCGAGAGCTTTCTTCTGAGCTTCAGGCAGTTCACCAACAACGTTAGTTTCCTCTTTAAAAGAAACCGATTGCGTAATTTGCACTTCCTCAGTTTCTTTCGGTTTCTCAGTTTCAACAGCCACAACCTCCTCTTCAACAACAACCACAGCTGGCTTTTCCGGCACCTCTGGCTCAGGTACCGGTGCTAGCGGTGCATCTTTCTCAGTAACAGGTTTCTCCACCAACACTACTTCCTCCGTTGACGGTGCCGCTGCTGGAGTGTGGGTTTCTTCAGCCATAGCTGATTCTTGATTTTCCGGCTTAATTGGGTTTGAAAGATAAAAGGAAAGAAAGAGACCAAGAAAATTATAAGGAGGAACAAGAGTGTTTGTTTATTCGGTTTTGGAGAGAGAGAGAGAGAGAGAGATTGAAGAGAACAGTGAAGCAAAGAGGGAGGGGTAGGGCTTAATAGAAGAGAAGCGGAGGCGAGGGTTGAAGAAACCAGTCTGTCAGACCGGTTTGCCAGCTATTACGCCACTTTGTTTAGTGGACCCCATTTTCCAAAATTCTTCTTAACCGCAATGGTTTACTTACTGCTTTGTATTTTTTTTTTTATCTTTTTAGTCTCTTGTCCATAAATATCATTTCTCTTTTTTTCCCAAAAAATTTTTTGAGTGCCTTTCTATTTTTAATTTCTCCTGTCCTTTATCTTTTAGCCATCTTTTTTTTTTCTTTTATTTCACAGGCATTTTAATCAATAAAAATCACTTTTTATTCAAAAATATTTTAATTTTAGTTATGACTTCATTATTTCAATGTCTCAATTTTATTTTTTAATTAGTCAATTTTTTTTACAATTAAGTGTATTTGGTCAGAATTTCACACTACAAAATATTGTCTTTCTTATATTTGACAATGATTGCATGAAATTGTTCATGGAATTTTCTACCAAAATGATCAAGCCAATTGCATTTAGTTAAAAAATTTATTTGTTAAAAATTCAAATACTTGATTAATAAAAAATAAAAATTTAGACATTAAGAGTCCGTTTGGAATAAATAAATTTCACAAAATTTTATGAAATCTATTTGGAAATCCAAAATTTTGTATTTGGAATGAAAAAAATATGGATTTAAATTTTATGAATTGAATTCCATGGAATTGGATTAGTTTAGTTCAAATCCAATTGAAATTGTTGGAATTTGTAAATGATTTCCACATATTAACCTACTAACATTTATATTGACTAAATTGCTCTTTTATTCAAATATTATTGACTAGACTGTCCTCATTTATTTTTTTCAATATTTTTTTAAAGAGTATGAAATTGCTATTGTATATGACTAATCCAAATGAATTTTTAATTTTGAATATATTTTAATCTATTAATAAAAATAAAATTAAACATTTGCAAGAACATGGAATTTAAAATTTTAAAAATTTAATTAATTAATTATGGTGGAATATGAGTGATTTATTTATATTAGTATTTTTGTTAAATTATTATGTCAATGTTATTTTAGAAAATAAAGACAAATGAATTTTTATTTAAGAATTGTTCCAAATAAAATTTTGTAAAATTCGATTGAATTTTTTATTTTAAATTATAGCATACCAAATATAATAAATTCATTTGTAAATAAATTTTACGATCATGATTCATTTGTTCTAAACGGTACTTAAAAATTCATAAACGAATTGATAAATTAACATTTTTTTGGGAGAATTTGAAAAAGATAATCAAGAAATTGAGCCGTTGTATATATCCTTTAAAGACGAGATCATCGACTTATCAACCGAATAAATAATAAAATATCCTAATTCTATCCTAATATAATATAAAATTTATTATTTGGTCTATAAACTATAATTAGGTCCTAAGTAAAATATCATTAAATATTTAAAAAATATTATGAGTTCTATAATTAATTATACAATTATAATACATATAAAAATATGTAAAAAAGAAAACATTTTAGTGAATAAAATTTTGAAATTTTTTATAAAAAGTTTCAGGTTTTAAATTCAAAATAGAACACATGGCTGTAGAAAATTAAAAGAATATTACATAAATCATTTAAATTTCAATGTATATCTTATATGATCTTAATTAAATAATGGAATTCGATTTTTTAGATAAAATAAATAAAAATTAGATGGTGACATAATGTTGCAGCTTCCATAGTTGAACATGTCGAGCAGTAAGGGAAGAAGAAGCAATGTCATATCCAACTCATTTAGGCTCATCCACAAGAAATCGTTCATTGCTAGATTAAAATAGTGATTGGGCAATTCACGCGAGAACCATAAGAATTAAGAATAATGGTCAATTATTGGATAAACTTACCACACTAATAAATAATGGACCATATACTTATAAAAATATATAGAATTCACCTTTATTTTTATTTTTATTTTTTGAAAAAATATATTTATTTATTTAATAAGTTGATTTGCTCTCTTGCTTATTGATTAGGATTTTATTTCTCATTAAACCAACATTTTTGTGGATAAATTTCCGTTTCACGTTTAATATATTGCATAGAAAGATATGTCATAATTACTAAATGTGTGAAATTGCATAGAAAGATATGTCATAACTATTAAAGGTGTGAGATGAGATAACATGAATTCTTTTGTTTTTAATAAAAAATCCTGAGTTTGAACCTAGGTATAGAGTCCTTTTAAATATTCAGGAGTGCAAATCTCTCCAGTCTCAATCTAAATTAATTGGATAAATGAATTTTAGACACGGAGATAGAAATTTCCTTACATCTTAATATCTCTCTTCAAATTTTTATACACCTTAAAAATGTAAATATTAGTGCTAGAAAAAGATACAAAATAACCTATGTTATCTCTTAGTTCTTCTCATCACCATTCAGTTTTTTTCAATCCCTTAGTCCGGTGTAGTAACAAAAGTTAAGGAAAACATAACAAATGAAACATAAAAGATTAGTAAGCGATTTTAGGATTGCAAAAGAAACATAAAAGATTGATAAGTGATTTTAGGATTGCAGTAGACTACTCTTAGATATTATTTTCTCATTCAATCAAAGTCTGCATATTTGAATTAATATAGATATAAATCAGTGACACTTTTCACCAGTTTGCAATGTTCTTAAACATAAGAAATGACTTAGTATAAAAAAATAGAATGGTAAATTAATAGATAAATTCTGATATAGAGTTTGAAGTTATAGTTGGTAAATTCTCATAAAGATAGAATGATTTATGTGTTTAAAATTTAAAAATTTATAACTTAAAATGTTGTTTTGTTGTAAATTATCTAAAATTTGCAAATTTTATAAAAAAAAGGGTAAAAAGAATGTTACGAAACTGCATTAAAAAATTAAAAAAATTTTAAAAAAAAATCAAAAGAGAATGCTCAAAAAGTAAAATGCCATATCAAATAAATATATATTATCAAATAATATTATCAAATAAATATATATTTTCTTTCTAGAATTTAAGGATATAAAATGTCTTTTTCTTTTTTAATTAATAGATTTTATAAAAGAAAAAAAGATGATTTTTTGAAAAGAGGAAAAAAAAAACTTTTTAGCTAAAAAAGCTCTCTCTTCTAGTATGGAGGAGCTCATATTTATGGGGGAAGTTCCTTCATTCTTAGATGTTTTTATTCAGGCTAATGTAGCCTTTTTTTTTTTTCTTAATAATATTTTGATAATTATTTTCAAAAAGAAAAATAGAAAGAAAAAAAAAACTATTATTAATCATGAGTAACATGCTATTTTTCTTTGGTTAAAAAAAAAAATGCTACTTTTCTTTAGTTTAAGATTTTTTTTTCTAAAAAAGATAAATTTTAAAATAACATAAAATAATATTTATATATAATCTTAAAATTACATCATTAATAAAAAAAGATAATTTTTTGTCAATTAATTGTACAAAATAGCTAAAATTTTATTTTATTATGTTGAAAAATGTTTTATAATTTTCTTTGTTCCGATTATTTTCACTCAAATTTTTTTACTTATTCCAAAAAATAATTTAAAGATGTTACGATATTAATTTCGATGCGATTTCAAATTCTATCTGGTCTCTTGGAAGACTTGTTTTGAGCAAGTTTAATATGACGTAATTTCAAAATTAACATATTAAATTTAAAAACTCAAATTAAAGTTCCAACTATCTACGTATTTATATATTTATTTATTTAAGACCATATTATGTAATATCCTGACTAATTAAATTATTATCTTTTATTTTTATTAGTGTCATTTCATGTATTTATTTAAAAAAACACATTATTCAATCAGTCATTCATTTCATATTATACACACTATATCTCACTATAAACTTAACAAATTCAAATTTTTGAAGATGAAAATAGACAAATTTTAAGAAGAAAATCGATTAATATTTCTCCATAGAGATTAGGGAGAGAAGGTGTCTTGCACGCTTTAGTAAACATGCTTTAGCAAATATGCATGATGCTACTACCATACACTTAGATTACACAAATTGCTCCTAGGAATGTAATACTATCTTGGAAATATTCATTAAAATGATTATAAGTTGCACATTTGTCCTTTACTTGGTCAAGTCTAATCCCACAAAAAATAAAGTAATAATAAGGGTAACAAATAAATCAAGCATTTAGTAATTGGTGTGGTGAGCGTGGAACACATCTTCAATCTTAAAAAAGAAAAAAAGAGAAAAAAAAAAAACAATCTCCACAATCTTTCTTCTCTCGATCCCCATGGCCGCCAATCCCACTGAGCATCCTACCTTAGAAGGTCAACACAATGTTAATGAGGAGGCCAACAATTAGCCCACATTCACCATCCTATCAACTGTTGAACCCCAAGTTGCAACTGCACTAGCCCAGGTAGACTCGCTATTCACCTCCGTATTGAAAAACCTTTTGGAGAACCCTCTACCTAGTGGCGAACCAAAACCACCCAGTAAATTGGTGAACTACCCACATCATGAAATTAGGTCTTAGAGTGTCCATTCCTAATAGTCAAGAATTAAGTCACACCTAGTCGATCTTGAATGGAATTAATCTCAAGAATGTCATCAAAGAACTGGTTTGAGAGTGCAAAGAGGGGGGAGAAACAGGAGATTACAGTCTCCGATAGGACTCACTATTATCAACTAGTATCTTAGCAGCAACCTTCCAACCAAAGTTCAAGCTTCCAACTTTCCAATTCTATGACGGATCAATCGATCCCCGAAGTCACTTGGTGACCTTTTGAACCATGATGTACCTTCAAACAAATTCGGAAGACTTGATATGTAAAGCCTTCCTAACTACCCTAAAAAGAGTCGCCTAGGAGTGGGATCAAACACTCATGACAGGATCTGTTCACTCTTTCTCCTAATTAGCCATAGCATTTTGAGCTCATTTCATAACATGCATACCGTCCAAAAAGAAAAATCTATTTTTACTTGGTAGACTTAAAAGGGAAGAAGGGGAGACTTTGAAGCAATATGTGTTCAAATTTTAGAAGATGGCAATGCAGGTAGAGAACTTGAATAATCAGGTAGCCATTAGCGCTATGCTAAAGAATAGACTCCCCCTTAAATTTGTTGAACTTATGGCACGAGCACATAAATACACTAAATCAAACAAGGCTTACGAAGCCCAAAAGCACAGGCCGCCCAAAGAAGAAAGATATAAAAGTAAGAGAGATTCATCCCAGTCAAAAGATGGTCACCTCAGAGGTCACCCATTTGGATCCCGCGAACTAGTTATTCTGTTGGAACCCTATACTCAAGGGACGACAAATCACAACAAGAGAGAGAATTCACTCCTCTAAATAGGCCACGCTTGGAGATATTGTCATGGGTGTGAGAACATGGCGACCATATTCAGCTCTACTACCCTAGAAAGATGAAAGAAGGTACCTCAAATTATTGAGATAAAAGGACATATTGCGAATTCCATAGAGATGAAGGCCATGAGACCGAGGCCTATTGGCATTTAAAAAAAGAATTAGAAGCTTAGTGCAAAGGGGCAAACTGAAGGAATTTGTAGGAGAACTCAAGAAGATAATGAGCAAAAAAGATAAGCCGTTGAAAATATGTCACACCTTAAGGTGGTTCCTCAAGGGGTGATAGTAACTCCACCAGGAAATGAAGAGCACGAGAGATATACTCCATTATATCTCAGCAGAAGCCAAGCACCAAATTGCCCATATCATTCTCCAAAGCTGATGGCAAACTTGTATACGACAATGATGCCTTGGTAATTGAGGGGATCCTGGAGAATTTCTTGGTGAAGAATCCTGGTGGATAAAGGTAGTGCAGTTAACTTATTGACCATGAAGGTTTTCAAGGCTTTAAAGCTGGACCAGGCAAAACTTAAACCTATCCAAAGACCTTTAGTTGGCTTAGTGAGAAATCCTGTGCCGGTGTCCGAATCTATAAACATAGCTTTAGAGTTGGGAACCGAGGTCTTATCAAAGAAGCTCAAGTAAGAGTTCATGGTGGTAGATATTCATTTTTTGTACAATGTCATAATAGGCAGACCGGCCCTGTACGAGCTAAAAGCTGCTATATGTATCAAATACCTCACCATAAAGTTTTACTTCAATGATGGCAAAGTCATTACTGTTAAGGGGGACTAGAAGGTGGCTCGAGAGACATATATGATAGCAGTAAAGGGGTTACCCCTCACCCTACCAATCATGTGGATGCTTAAAGACTAGTTATCCATAAAGCAAGCCGAGCACCAATCCTTTGACATCCCTAGACATAATTTGGACTCCAATCCAACCCCGATAGGCGAGCTAGTCACATGGAAAGTAAACCAAGGAAGAAGTTGACATTGGGAGCTGATCTTCCAAGAGAAGTGTAGGATAATATTTAGGCAATCTTAGAAGCAAATGCTAACAGCTTCGCCTGGACTACCAGAGATATAGTTAGTATCCCTTGACATCATATCTCACAAGCTCAGCATTAATCCAAGCTTTAAACCAATAAAACAAAAGAACCGAAACCATGGTCTAGAGAGATAGCATGTCATAGTAGTAGAGATGGACAAAATTTTGGAAGCATGATTCATGAAGGAGGTAAACTATCTGGAATGGCTAGCAAATGTAGTCCTGGTTCTAAAGTCTAACTGAAAGTGGAGGTTATGTGTTGACTTTACTAACCTAAACAAGGCCTGCCCTAAAGACCCTCACCTTCTGCCTAATATAGACTAGCTAGCCATGAGATATACATTTTTGTGGACACAATAATAGGTTATTATCAGATAAGAAATGAACAAACTAGATGAAGAGAAAATGAGCTTCGTCACTGATAGGAGAATATTTTGTTATCAAGTTATGCTCATCAGACTTAAGAATGTAAGAGCTACATATCAAAGACTGGTCAATAGCATGTTTTAAAATCAGATCGGGCAAACTATTAAAGTATATGTTGATGATATGATAATTAAAAATGTTCGGGCTAACGATCATCCCAGAGACCTGCAAGAAGCACTCAATTTTAAACTAGTTTAATATGAGACTCAACCTAGACAAATGCAAGTTTGGAGTTAAAGAAAGAAAATTTTTAGGTTTCATGATATCAAAGAGAGGGATTGAAGTGAACCCTGAGAAGATCAAGGTGATCATAAAGATGCAGGCACCCACCAACATTCATGAAGTCCAACAATTGAACGGTCAAATTACAGCCATAAGGCGATTTATCTCCTTTTCAACCAAAAGGTGTATGCCCTTCTACCAAACCCCAAAGCAACTAAAGGATTTCAAGTGGGATAAAAAATGCTAGCTTACCTTCGAGCAAATTAAAGATTTCTTGTCTTCTGCCCCCCTTTTAAGTAGACCTAAAAAGGATGAGCCCCTATACTTGTATTTAGCTGCCACATAAAACTCGATGGCTTCAGAATTGTTTAGAGAAAAGGAGGGAAAAATTATCCAATATACTACATTAGCAAGGTTCTCAAGGGTTTCAAACTGCAATTTATAACGTCGAAACATTAGCATTCGCCACCTTGACATCGGTGAATCATTTGCGCCATTATTTTCGATCCTACAATGTTATTGTCCGAACTAATAACCCCCTGAATAAGGTCCTGCACCGAGCTAATACTTCTAGAAGACTGGTAGAATGCTCAATCAAACTAAGAGAATTTGACATCAAGTATGCACCTCGTGCCATAATGAAGGCACAAATAGCTACTGACTTTGTAGTAGAATATTTTGGCAAAGATGACAAGGGCGACCTTAATATTGAACAACTGAACCCTAGGGATAGATGTGGAAACTAAATACAGACAGTGCCTTAGGAAGCTCAGGGGTGGCAATAAGAGTAATCCTATAGGGGCCCGGGAAGATAAAGATATAGTATGCTGTGTGCTTGTACTTTCCCACAACTAATAATGACATTGAGTATGAAGGCTTAGTCACAGAGCTCAATCTAACACTCGAGATATGAACCCTAGTTCTCCATATCTTTTCAGACTCACAACCGATAGTCAACCAAATCACAGGCGCATTCATTACCAAGGAGCTAAACTTAGTCGAGTACCATTCTCTTACTTTGTCTCTCTTACGCAAGCTAGAGAAAGAAGGTTGCACTTGGAAGGTGACCCAGAAAAAAAGGGTGAATAATGAAGAAGCAGATGCCTTGGCTAACATAAGAGGATGAGTTACCATGTGACATAACTGTTGAACACTAAACTTATATGAGCTATGAAGAAAATGAAGTCCTAGTATCTCAAGTTGAAAATAACTGGATGAGTCCAAATGTTGACTTCCTACAAAATGACGTATGCCCAAGTGATAAACTAGAAGCGATCAAGCTTTATCGAAAAGCGGCAAATTGCGTAATGGACAATGGAGAGCTTTATAGGAAATAAAAATCACATCCTTGGGCTAAGTGTGTGATCAAAGAAGAGGGCAACTACATCATAAGGGAAGTACATTAGGGCATTTATGGGGCACAAGAAGGATCAAAAGCCCTACTCTAAAAGATCCTACTGTTAGGATATTATTGGCTAATGATGAAAATAAATGTTCACCAACAGGTTCATCAATATAACGGTTGCCAAAAGTATGACAAAGTACCTAGAAAACCTTCCTCTGAACTACAACCTTTAGGTTCAGCCTAGCCGTTAGCCTAATGAGAATAGTTATCTTTGGTCCTTTCCAATAACAACTGGATAAAGGAAGTTTGTAGTAATGGCAATTGATCACTTTTCTAAATGGGTGGAAGCTGAGGCCCTCAGCGCTATTACTCTAGCTCAGGTTATCAACTTCTTTAGGAATAATGCGATATTTAGATATGGTGTGCCTCACAAGATTGTCACTGATAATGGAAAATAGTTCAATTCAGTTGCTTTCAAGTCTTTCTGTGAAGATTGGCACATCAGGCTCCATTTTACATTAATAGCTCACCTATAAACTAATGGTATGACCGAGATCACTAATAAGACCATCTTGGAGGCTTTAAAGGAGAGACTCGATGGAGAGAAAGCCAACTTAGCAGATGAGCTAAACAGTGTATTGTGGGCAAACAGAATTATGCATCGATAAGCAACAGAGCAAACTCCTTTCTCTTTGGTATATAGGACTGAAGCAGTAATACTTGTGGAAATAGGCCTATCCAGTAAAAGAATGAAAGAATATGGAGAGCTCGAAAGTAATGAAAGTATTAAAATCAATCTAGATCCAATAGAGGAGCTTAGAGAACATGCTGTGACCCGAGCTGAAGCATAAAAATAGAGGGTGAGAAGGTACTTTAACAGGTGAGCCTAGGCTAAGCAGTTCAAAAAAGGAGATAAAGTTTGGTGAATGGTGAAAATTATTAAGGGTTTAGTGCATAGGCAAATTGGGGCAAAAATGGAAAGGTCCTTATGAGATGTGAAAACAGATAGGCACCAACATATAAAAGCTAAGGAAAGTTGAAGGAGCTGAGCTACCTTGAGCATGGAATGTGGACAATTTAAATAAACACATTATACCTCCACTTAATAATTTGTAAAATGTTTTTATTTGAATAACAACAAGGCCTCAATTTTTTTCACTTAATGAGTCATGCTTTCTAAAGTAAGGAAAGTCATCCATTAAGTTTTTCTTGAGCAAGTTTGTTTAGAAAATTTTTCCTTCTTTTTTCAGCTCTGTCATCCCCAGTTCACCGTAAGTGGCCTAAGCGATCATCCCCCAGTTCGCCAAAAGTAATCTAAGTGGTCATCTCCCAGTTCGCCCAAAGTGACCTAAGCGGTCATCCCCCAATTCGCCAAAAGTGACTTAAGCGGTCATCCCAGTTTGCTGAAAGTGACTTGAGCAGTTATCCTCAAGTTCGCCAAAATTGACCTAAACGATCATCCCCTAGTTCACTAAAAGTGACTTCAGTGCTCATCCCCCAGTTCATCAAAAGTGACCTAAGTAGTCATCCCCCAATTTGCTAAAGTAACTTAAGCAATCCTAATTTCCTTAAGTCCTAACTTGGACGTCTAAAGTTTCACCAACAACATCCTTAATCCATTAAGTTCATAGTTTCAAACACGCTCGCCAACATAAGAGGTTGAAATTTCCCTAATAAGTTCTTAGTTCGGGCATACACAAATTTATTTCCACAGAAAGTGAAGTATAAAAGACGTGCAAAAGAAAAACACAATGCTCAAATGAAGATAATTACTTTGCTTTTCATTAAATAAACAAAATAATTACATAAGGGAATTACAAAAAGACCTAAGATAAGTTAAGTACAAAAAAGAAAAATTAAGGAAAACTATGCTACATTGTCATCTTGCCCCTCTAGTAGAGGCAATTTGAACGTCTACACCTCCTTCTAATTGAGAAGGCAAACCATCCCTTTGTGAGCTTGGTGGGACTCCATCACCATCGGTCCCCTCGCCACCTTCCTCTTCATCTTTAGCATCAGCAGGATAAACCTCATTTACCCAAGTTCAGTCAACATTGGGCTGCTTCTCCTTTAACTTGTCTAAGATATTCGATCGAAGGCTTAGACATGCCTTGGCCAAATCTTCTGCCTAAGCTTCTTGCTTCTCTAACTCCTTCTCTTTCTCCTAGACTTAACCCTTAAGCTCCCTTATCTTACTCTCAAGTTCTTTATTTTTATTGATAAGCTCTCAATTTTTCCTCCTTAAGCTCATCTATTTTTGAGTCTCGAACAATAATCTCAGCTTTGTGCTGAGCTTCTTGCTCTCATATACTAAGCTTGGCTCGCTTCAGCGAATCTTCCATCTCATTTTGCTTTACCTCTATCTTACTATAACCTGCTTCAGATTTTTTATCTAAGCATAATACCTATTATCAGCATTTACACCTTGAAGTAGACACTAATTCAAAAAATCTTTGGTCGTCAAGTCATCCAGATGCTCCTATTACTGAACATCAGCTAAAAGCAGGCAACCACGAGCCACTTCATATCTAAGACCATCATCCTGAATATTGCAATTTGCCCTATACTTATGCACAAGGTATGCTCAGATATCTAGAGGCTTAAAGGAACAAGAGTTTAAGCAGTGGCAAGAGTAGGAACACGTGTCTCCTTTTACTTTTTTCCTAACAAACTCGAAGGTAGGACTTATGGGAGGAGGACTGGAAGCTACCCTATCAGTCTGAGCAACTTCAGCAAGTTAAATATTTTGCACTGTTGGGGGCACCTCCTTTTAAGAGCTTTCGGCAATTGTTTGCTTCTTCATCACCTAAGCAATCTTGGACAATTTTGAGCCCCTGGTCTTCTTAGGAGCTATATTTGCACAAAAGCAAAGAAGAAAAATTAAGGAATTTTAGTTTAAACAATCAAAGGCAAAGTAACTAAGAATGAAAGATAGCGTGATCAGAAGGGTTGGATCTAATGGGTCCACTAGGCAAACTGATGGGACAACCTTCAGCTATCACCTACTTTAGATTCACACAATTGAGCCCCCTGGCCTTCATCAAATCGACAATGTTTCAGTCATAAGGGGTGGGCGATTCTAGAAGGAAGCAATGAGGATCCACAAACCAATAGTTCAGAATATCGAACCCCCCCAGGGAACTTAACTATGAAGTATTTAGATTTTCAATTTTTCAATGATGAAATCTTAGACTTCTTAGCAAAGATGTTGCAATTGGTCTTTGCCTGAAGATTATAGTGATCTTTGTTAGGGCAAGTGGAAGTGATACAAATCCCAAACTACACTTGCCGTCAAATTACACCCATCCTGGCGAGTTAGGGCAATTATACCACAAAGGAGCCTCACACAGTTGGGGTGTAATTGATTGATGGTGATCTGATACCCATTGAAGAACAATTTCAGAGGTTTGGACAGGGGAAATCAAACTCTAGATCAAAAACTTTCCTCGTACATCATTATAGAATCTTCATCTAAGTTAGAGTTCACCCTCATGTCTTCAGAAGGTCTAATCAACTTGTATTATGGAGAAAGGTTGTGTGTGTAGTATATGTCCAGTAGATCACCCTCATTATTGTTAGAGGGCACATCGGTTATTCAAACATTCTCCTTTCTTCCTTTCGCCTCACCCACCCTCGAATCTGTCTCCTCAACATGCTTATCACCATACTGCTCATGAAATATCTGGACTTCCTCATCACTAGAAGAACCTATGACTCTAACTAAAGAAATAAAATAAAGAGAAAACAAAGAAAACTTGCTAGAGAGAGAATAACCTAGTGAGAGAAGCTCTGGAGTGCAAGAAATGGAAACGTGACAAATGAGACTAGAAATGGCCATTATATAGGCCAGGCGAGGCAACGAGGAGTCGCGTCACTTAATGAGGCAACCCTTCAAGTACCCTCTCACCTAGACTAACACCTTGTTTCTCACGAAATACTACTGCCAGAAGACGAAAAGACTTTGCAAAAATAGCATCATTAAAACCCACTAACAATTACATTATTAGGGTTTCACGTAAAATAATACTTAAAATACTATATTTGGACATAAAATTACCAAATAACTGATGGAAGACTATTGTTAACATATAATAATAAAATATATTAAAAGTAATATTAGACTCATGAATTAACTCTAATTAATAGTTATTATAGGCCTTATACTCATTATCCTATACGGATTATTCGGAGTCTACGATATATACTCCATATTTATCCTAAGGTAGGGATTAAGCAACTTTTACCACTTCAAATCTCGAGAGTTTAACACTTCTAATAATAGTTGAGATTGAAATGATTAATAAATAATAATATATCCATATTATTAAAATAATAATAGGCAAACAAAACGAAAAAACTTAAAAGCAACTCAATAATCATAATTCTTAGAGAGATTTCAATCTTCAATTACACTAACTCATCAATCTCCCAAAAATAAGATCAATAGTTTTCCATAAAGACTCGTTAAAAGCAGATACTATAGGAAAGGTAGTTGTAGTAGGAATAACTTCATCAAAGAAAGTCCCTGATCTAAAGTAAGACCACCAATTGTATCTAGGCACAAGCACAATATCCAAACTGTTGAACTTTACAATGTCATATGGTTTATCGGTCTTAACATCAATAAGGATGGGACTTGTCACAGAAGGCAAAATTTTTCATGCCCAATTAGATAATCACATAATCTATGTTAATGCATAATTAAGCTAGCATCACAAATTAGATAAACAAATGAAAAAATATCTATTAAAAAGGCAAAAACAGAAAAGAAAAATTTCATTAAGTTCATCTGAAATCAATTGAAATGATACGACTAAAATAAAACTTTTATTTACTATATTCATTACACCAATGTTGAAAACTACAGTTTTGCAATCAACACCCGATAGATTCACACTTTTCTTAAGTCTCTGGATAAGAGAATGACTCTGCAGTACCTACAGAAACCAAAAGGCAAAATTCATATAATAAAGAAAGGATCATTGCGATAATCGTAATTAGGAGTGTGGAGAGAACATTTTTCGAGCAACTTTGAACGGAGAAGAAATAAAAAACGAAAAACTGAAGTACTGATGTAGCGTGAATATCTGCGAGGAATATAAAAATCATCCAAAGGTGTAGTGTTATGTAGAAACTGTAATTTGGTAAATTATGTTTCGATTTAAAACTTCAACTAATAGTGGTTAAATTTTAGGTAGTGTATAATTTAAACAATTCAA
Source organism: Jatropha multifida (assembly GCA_948099535.1). Lineage (NCBI taxonomy): Eukaryota > Viridiplantae > Streptophyta > Magnoliopsida > Malpighiales > Euphorbiaceae > Jatropha > Jatropha multifida. The sequence goes on from CANUEX010010424.1 coordinate 44,092, forward strand.
ATACTGTGTTTCATGATAGAGTTATATATATGTGGTTTAACAATTTAAATAATTCAATGTGGATAATTCATAATTAAAATATTTAAGTTGTAATAACAATAAAAAATAAAGAAAAATTTCTAAAATTTCTAAAAAAAAAATTATGATGTTGAACAGAGAAGGAGCTTTGATTTTTCTTTTTATTTCAGCTTTCATATATATATATATAGTTAAAAATGATATTTCTAATTATTAACGCAATTGCTGAAATGAATTAAAATAATAGAATTCTAATTTATTTTGCCATTAACCAATTAAATTTTTATAAATCATACGAGAACCAAACTCTACCACTAATCAATTTTAAGATTTTTATTCATTTGCCAATTTTACATTTTTAAACAAACAATTCGGGATCTTTGGAAGAAAAATATATAGTTAATTCAAGTTCGAATACTTGCTGTTTATGCTATTATTAGGGCAACAATCTCTATGATGTAGTAGAGTCATTTATTTAAAATACCTCAAACTTTTCATTTTATTTTAATTATACCCCAAGTTCAATTTAATCATTTATGTCCAATCCAATTTCAAATAATTACACCTTAATTGAAATTTTTTTAAGTATAATATATTAAAGATTTCATTAAAAACTTTGAATCAGTACAGATAATGCAGGGAGAACATAATCCTCTCTTGAAAGTCAAACATAAAACAAAACTATTATAACTAAAATAATTATTGTTCTTTGATCTAATAAAAAATTCTAATAACAATTGGAAAGTGAACTTAAAAAAATTGATAGATCTTCTAAGTGGTTGGCTAGACAAACTCTCTTAATCTTCTATACATGGACTAATATCCATAAATCAGTTACTTATGACAAACACCAAGGATTTGAACCATTAAATTCAATGGAAAAATATATTGCACTATCAAACTTCAAAAGACAAAGATCATTGGTACGACATTATCCAAATAAACCAAAACAAATGCGAAAAATAAAATAAAAACTCCACACAAGATGGAGATAAATTGCAAAAAACATCAATAACTTACAGCTCTACGCAATAGTTATAAATATGTAATTTATTTAAAAAAAAAACAAAAAAATTGCAACAAAATAAAAAATAATATGGGGCTGTCACAAGAGATAAAAATCAGCTAGTTCCTATTATCTACATGCTTTGTTTTCGTGTTTCAATGGAGAAAGGAAATAAAATTCTTTTGAAGAAGGAAGAGAGAAAGCACTGCACTTTTTTAATGGAAACCAAAAATTAGACGAGAGATGATTTTCATGGAGGAGAGAGGGAGTCCCACACTAATTAAAATTAGAACTTTAAAACCTAGTAAAAAAAAGAAAAACAAAATGGCCTGTTTCATCTCCTAAGTTGTGCACCGTTTGTACTATCTTTTCCTTTCCATCTCTCCCTGTGTGGGCAATGAATCCCTATATCCCTCATCAGGCAAAACTCATAACAAGTAAGAGATACGATACCAAGATCCTGTATAGAATTAAAGGTTAGCTTTCAATTTTTTTTTTTTAAAAAAAAAATCAACATTTGGCTAAGTCCTAGAGGTTTAACTTTATATCAACGGAACTAGCTCTTTCGGCAACAAAACGATGACTGTGGCTTTAACCGAGGCGGCGGTAAACACCACCTCCATCGCCACAGTTACAATTGAGTGGTGGAGATTCTCTAGGACACAATCATATAATTGCTGATAATTTACATTATTTAAATATGTGAATAAATGAAAGTTCATGAAAAAGTTGTCCAAACTTACAAAATACATCAAATTTATATTATGGTGGGGGTGATTTGATCTTTTTACATTAGAGGAGCATATGACATGTTATTATTTGCAATTAATTATAAGGGGGCAATATTGTCTTTTCTTTTCTTAAAAAATATACTCCATCCATCCTTTTTATTTAAAGAAAGTAAAAACAAACTCTTGATTAAAAAAAATTAGTTAAATGTATTTTTCTCCCTAAAATGCCCTTAAGAAGAGTTCAATTTTTTATTAATTATGAGAACAATAACTCAGGCAAAAGACAATATCAAAAAATGTATTGATTAACTCTATTACACTTTATTACAACGGGGGCACTTTACATGATATTGTTCAAAAACAAAAAAAAATGATAATTACTATATCTGACCACTTAACACGTTTTAATTTGAAAGTAAAAAAACTTATGTGACTTAATTAAATTGTATCTAAATTTGAGTTTTAGTACGAGTTTAAAGCTACAATTTTTTCAATAAGTGTAAAATTTAGCAAAATGTGTGATAACTTCACATTTTCAAAAGTGCAAAACTAATAATAATAAGGTCACAAAATAACTTATAAAAGAATACAATTATTATAAAGATTTGAAAAAATGCACAACTAATAATAATAATGCTACAAAATAGCTAACAGAAATACATGACTAATAATAAAAAAAATCACAAAGTGACTCATAAAAGTTTGTAACTGTTACCTAACATAGAAAACAATAACTATTGAAAAGTGTATAACTAATAATAATGCCACAAAATTTCTTATAGAATTGCAGGACTGATAATAAAAAGCCACAAAGTGGCTTATAGAAGTTCACAACCGTTACTTAACACAAAAAATAATAACTATGAATTGCTTATAGAAGTGCATGAATAATATTAAAAGGGTCACAAAGTGGTTTATAGAAGTTTATAACTATTAACTAACATACCCGCACTTTTAAAAAAAATGTGGCCACTTTCATAACCTAACTAAGCCTAATATATATTTATTTCCGACGTCAACACTTGTGGCCAAATTTACAATGACAAAATGGATATATATTCATCAAACATATAAATAAGGACTAACTTTATATTTATATGATAATTATTTTGACTTTTAAAATCAAAACTTTAATTTTATGGTCAAGTTTATATAAACGATCACAATTAATATAAACGAAATGAAAAAAAGTGAGCCCATAACTTATATCTCAAAATATGCATACATTAAATTATGAGAATATTTGTGTTCACCATTTTCTTTATCGTAGAGCTTCAATTTTAAAACAAATACATACAATCAAACTCAAATGACATTCAGTTTTTTTAATTTGGCTTGCATCTCAAAATTACTATTTAGAATAAAATTCTCTATATAAAAAATACACTCAAAAAGAAAATTTTCCCTAAATAAAGAGAACGAAGAGAGTAACATATGGTGTCATTTTATAATTGAAGGGGTAATTTTATGTTTTATAACTTATTGAATCAACTCTTGATTGAAGCTTTTTTTCTTTAGATTTAATTGGGTTTGCAAATTCAGATAAGCAAGTTAATGGTTCAATTCATACAAATAAACTTTTTTTTTAATATATTTATAAACTCTTATATTATTATAAGGCAATTATAAAAGACCGGTTTGAATCGATATTTAAGATTCGGAGCTAAACTTAAAGATTAAAAACATTTGTCCACTCTTTTAATCATAACTTGAGCTATAATTAGTTTCAAGTGTCATTAGAAACTAAGCTTATATGGCATGCCAAAATCCAACTTAAAATAAGCTCTCCTCGAAAATCACATCAGAAGGTAAAAAAGGTCAATATATAATTTTTTGAAAAAGAGGGGTCAAAAACATAAATAAAATTAACTTTATACATTAATTTAGACAAATATATATATAAAAAATAGAGTGTCTATCGACCCCCCCATTTTAAACTGTGGATCCGCCGCTGGCTGCACATAGGTGCCCTGCCATGTCCTACTTGTTGATTGGTTCCACATTTTTTACTCCTGTTTGAACGATTTTTTACCTGTTTTCTCTGTAAATAGGCCTTCTAAGCCTCGTTTTCACACATTTTGAGTTCTCTTGCTCTTTTGCAATTAATTTTTCTTAAATTAATTAGGTTTTCAACTTCCATGAATTAATTTTAATTTAATTTTTTCAATTAATTAATTTTCCTTTTCCCAAATTAATTCTCTTTCTAATTTAGCCATTCCTCGGAAATAAAAAAAAATTAAAATCTAGCCGTGTCATTGGAGCAATCTTCCAAGGTATTATTCGATAAACATCAATTTTTATGTATATCGTGGAGTTTATTCATAATGTTAGTACCTCTGTTTCATATTGTTTGTCACGTTTGGAATATCACAGTTTTTAAAAAAACCATTAAATTTATCTAAATTACCATAAATTATTAGGTAAATTGACTGTATTACCTTTCATTTAATACTAATTCTCTAAGAAAACTATTAAATTCTAGTATTTACTGGTCATATACAGAGAAAAAATATTTATTACTCATTGAAACCACAAACGTAATAAGCATTTTGAAACAATTTATTTTTTCAAATGCGACAAGTATTATGGAACAGATATAGTATTTAAGTTTTCATCTATTATATTAAGGGTCTATTCGTAAATTTATTTATTTTAATAGCTATTAGCTACTTTACCAGTGGTTAGCTGCTATTGATCAACGATTATGTAGCAATTTAGAATAAAAGTGTCTAATACAAATAACAGTTTGACAATTGTTTAACATAAAATAACAAAAAAGGGAAAGAACATGAGAAATAGGATAAAAACAAGTGATGGGTATAGACATTATAAAGAAATTATAAAATATTAAACATTAATAAATATAACGTTTCATAAAATAATGTTTTAAACTCTAAATGCTAGGATAAATATTGTATTACCGAACACCATAATTAATAAAAACACTAAACACTATTTCAAACGTTGCCGCCAAATATGGCCTAATTATTCATAAAAAGTGTTTTTATCACATCTCGTTTTAACCTTAACCCAAACAACTTAATGTTTTAAATCAAAAACTTAGTACTCAAATCATCTTTGGTTTCAAACTTCAGTACAATGGAATTTTTCCATTGACAATTATGTTGTACCTATATTGTTTTAATCTTTGAAGTGTAGGGATCAATAAAAATTGGAATTTGTTTAAGCTCTAAATAGATAAATGAGGAGTGCTGAGCAGCTGTGCTCTAATTACTTTTTTCATTAATATAAAGAATGGAAGGTTTTCAATTCAAATCTTTTTAATTATAAAAATTTTCATCGATCTGATAAGTTGGTAAGAAAACTATCAATGTCGTGTAATTTATTACGTTTGTTTTTATCTTCATCCTTTCAATTTATAATAATATTATTTTGACGCATGGTCTTTAATGAATTAAAAAAGAGAAAAGAGAGAAAAATAGATACATAGTATAAAGATTATTAGCTTTTCTTGGATTGTACGAATCCTCACCTTTTTTTCTTATTTTTTTTAAATGAAATAATAAAAAGAGTAATAAAGTCAATTAATAGCTATACAATTTCATTGGCCAAGCCGTCTAATTCTTATAAAAACAATGGGCCATGACATGACAACCTCACATTTACAATTCTATAAATGTAATTAGAAATTAGAAATTAAAAATTAAAAATATTTAAAAAAGAAAACCTCTATGCACGTTAAGGAGGTATCATCAGCTACTCCTGAATGAGTCTTACTTACAGATAGATATATTTATGTCTTTTTCTACGCCAAGATTTTATTCTTCAAAAATCTAAATACAACAAATATACACAATCACAGAGCTGTCAGCCAGAATCAAATAACAGAACTTCTCACGTCCCCTAATTCCCAATATACCCAAAACGTCACACCCTTTTTTCCTTTAGACACGTGTCATGACATCCTAACAGGCTGTCATGGGATCACGTACGGTTCAGATGGAATACAGGACTAAAAAAAAGACATTTTTTTTAATGTATGTAATACATACCTCCATCTCTTATTGTTTAAAAAATTAATTATTTTATTTTATAATTTTCCAGGAATTATTCTCTCTCATTTTAATATTTTCAAATTATAAAATTTTTATTATAATTCATCACTATAATAAAAAAAATAATATAATATAAATATTCCATTGTAAATCACCATATATAATATTTATGTTTTAATTATAATTATGAATAATTGATATTTTAATTTCTAAAATTTTTTGTCTATAAATACTTTGAGGCATCTCCAATTGAGAGGTCTTGAATTTAATTCCTCTTAATTATAATTATTTTCATCAATTAAATAAAAAAAATTTATTTTATATTATATAGGTCACAGTATTATTTTGATCATAAAGACTTTTAATGAATTAAAAAATTTTTTGTAAATTAAATAAAATTTATAATTATTTTTAAAGTTTAACTATACGAATTTTTAGTGAATTCTCATAGTTTTATGTTGATAGGAACATAAAATTATTAAATTTTGGAATATTAGGAATCAAAATATATTTTCAAAGGAAATCACAAGGGGATTTCTGCAATTAATTTAAACCAAATCCTTTATTTTAATTATTTAATTAATAAAGATATATACATTGACATTATCGCCCTATAAAAAGCCGGCCCAACACAGATACTAGGAGTAGGACCCACAAAGCCAGGTCAGTATCTTTGTTAAATAAGCTTCTAAAAGCTGTTGGCTGGTTTTTCTTTGCTGTCCTTTTCTTTTGCATTTGATTTTTTTTTTAAAATGAAATGATTATTTTTTGTTTAAAAATTAATTTTTTCACTTAACTTTGAAAAGAAGAGGTTACGTGTGGGGTGAATTTTTGTGGGGACACATTTGAGACTTGATAGAATTGAGGAATAGAAAAAGGAGTTGTAGTGCTGATTAACGATTACAAATTTAGGGCAAGTGCGTTGTCTCTCATGTTTGAAGACACGAGACGTGGGTTATGCTTTAAGAATGTTTTGTGAGAAAAATTAGAACTTGATTAGTTCAACATTAAGTTTACAGTAACTGTTGATAACTTGTGACTGGTGACTAACATCGATTGGTTGATTACTGTTCCTATTTAGTAAATAGCAATTACTATTACAATATAAAATGATCATTAAAAGTGTAATTTTTTTTATTTTAATACATTATATAAATAAAAATTTAAGATAATATTCAATAAAAAATTATTTTTAAATAACTATAAATAGAATCATTATAAAAAATATTAACTTGAAAAAAATAATTTTATTTGTAATTATTTTTATGAGATTAATTAAGTTTAAATAATATAAATACAAATCAGTTAACAGCTCATATAAAAAAGCTTCAAAATGTAATTGATCGAATTAACACCTTATTGAAACTTCTATCACTTATAGAATGATTTACCTACACCGTGTATGAGTCCACATATACACTAAGCTAATTACAAACAGCATTTTGGTCTAAATGAGGATAATTCTCATTGCACGTTAAGGGGGAAAAAAGGATGAAATAGTAACATTTTCTAAATTTTTTTTATTGACTTGGTGTATGGAACCACCATACACCTAGTGTTAGTAAGAAATTTCCATTAGCTAAACTAAAATTCCTCTTAAATTATATAAAATTAGTTACTATTTAATGCATCGGTTATTCAAAATTCCTATTTTCGATATATTTTTTTTGAACCATCGACATCTAAATTCTACTATTAGGGATCAACTAAATCTGACTCGGGATTTAGTAATAATTACGACTATTCATTTCTTCCTATAAGTATGTTTAATAAAGGCAAATCTGAGATCTCTTTCTACATGTTAGTTTAAATTGTCAACTGAGCCATAATCTGTAGGTATTTTTAATATTTTTTTATGATTTTTAATATTTTTTTATGGCTTAGTATATTTTTAAGTTTTATTGTAATTTCACTCTAATTTGATTTTTATGTCAATTTCACTATGAGCTTTAACCTTTTGTTGCAATTTCATTCTAATTTGATTTTTATATCAATTTCACTTTAAAATTTAATATTTTATTGCAATAGCATTCTAAATTATAATTAAGACTTAAATTGTAAATAAACAAATAGATTTATTCTTAATTTTGAGAGGGAATTTAGATTAATAGTAAGAATAATATCGATTATTATTTTTAATATTTTTAAATTTTTGCTTTTATTGATAATAAATAATATATACAAATTAATTATTTGATATATGAACTCTTCTTTTAAAAAGAAATTGGAATATAATTATTATTATAGTTTGATTTTAAAAAAATTTTAATATAATTATAAAATCTAAAACAAAGCTACTATTAATTTATTTGACTCTTTAATTATTAGAAATTGTAATATTTTTTTATCAAAATGGAATATAAGAAACAATTATGTTTTTTTTAAAAAAACATTAATGTATAAAAAAATTAATTTAAGGTGCTATTGCGCTAAAATGTAAAAGTTCAGAGTGAAATTGATATAAAAGTCAAATTATATCAATTTCATTTTATCAATTAAAATGAAATTGCAACAAAAAGTTAAAATTCAGAGTGAAATTGACATAAAAATCAAATTGGAGTAAAAATGCAACAAAATCTGAAATTGAGGATTAAACAGTATATTAAACCTTTTTTTATAAGAGAACTATGTAATTAAATTTTAAAAATAAGAGATTTAACTAGTGTATTTAATATAATAGATGGATTAGATAATATTTTTTCCTTTTAGGCACTTTCATATCACCTGTGCATTCATTGAGAATAATAATGATATTTTACTAGCAATTAATAAGAAAATAATAAAATGATTACATATAGTATAAGGGAGATAAATCGATAAATTATAATTAAATTTTCAAAATAGAAACCTTAATTAGTGTATTTGAGTATAACGAAATAATAATAAAATATAATGTTGATTTTATTTAATAATTTATCGTATATAAGATCTCTATTCAAGTGTGTTGTAGTTGATCTCTCATTTTTATAAAAATATGAAAAATGAGAGGTATCAAGTTGGAGTCTTTTTATCACAATATCAACATTTATATATATATATATATATATATATAATATTTTTAATATTATTTATTTTAAGATGATTTTTTTCCCTTAACTAATACAAATCATTTTTGAATCATCTTTTATTTTTCTATGGTAAAATGATGTTTTGTTTTATACATTACCTATTCTATAATCTATGAAGAGATGATATAGATATATGGAGCCATTAATTTTTTTTTAAAAAAAATTATATATAGTCTCAATACATGATTGAAATATAAATTAACATATTGCTATAGTTTTATACAAATAACTTTAATACGAAACACTTAAAATAATAATATAGTCAATACAAATCAGAAAATAGAGTAGAGTGGCATTAAGGACTTGTACGACATAGTTGTTTTAATAGCTGTTAGCTGTTAGATATTAGCTATTAGTTGTTAGTTGTTCATATAGCTGTTTAGAGCAAAAGTGTTAAGTGAAAATAACTGTTTCATTAGTTGTTAAATTTAAAAATGACAGTTGAATAATGAGTTAGAATTTTAAGTTATGTCTATAGAAATGAACTCAATATGATAAAAAAAGATGATTATGTGATGTGTTATTAATTTTTTGTCAAAAGAATGTCAATTTATAGTTTATGGTCCAACTATATAAAAGAAGGTATCATTGTAGTATCATAGTAACTAGGTTTTGAACAATTTAATTACTTCTTGATGTCTAGCTAACTTACAAAAGGATTCATGCGGCAATTAAAATAATAAAAAGAATTTTAATTAAGGGTAAAATTGCCAATAAATTTTTAATAAAATAGATGAATCGCTAAACGTTAGGGGGGACAATGTTTCATGAAAAGCTATGTTATCCACTCAAAGTTGTTTTATAAATTAGCTCAGCAAACGATGTAATACATCAAAACAGTATTTTGATATAGTCAAAACTCTAAATACTTCCCTAAATGCTTTTACTGAACAGAGCCAAAATCAATTGTCCTTTCACGAATAAATAAGAAATTACTATATTAAGTGACATAAGTATAATGATATAGAATTATTAGATTAAGTAATAATTTAGAAAAAATATATGACATCATTCAAAAGTTGAGAGTAGCATGAATAATCAGCATACTCTCATTGCATAAATAATGTCTTGTAATTATATATAATCATAATAGACTCTCGTCTAATTCATGACTAAACACATAATTTCGTGCTTAATTTTTATCAAATTTGCCAATGGGGCCCTTTTTTAAAACATTATCCAATTGAGATCTCAAATTTTATCGACATAGTACACCCCCCCTTTTTATGAAATTTTGATAGAGCGTGCACTAGCATGATAAAAGGAGTGAGCGAGGTGTTAAGGTGTTCGATGTCCATCAAAATGGCGCACTATTCCAGATTTTTCTTTCGCCCTGTTGAATAGGTGAAACGGTCCCGTTTCACTTATAAAGCTCATCCCTCCACCATGAAAACGGCGTTCTGTGCCTAACTTCTTCGTTGCGGCCCATCTCTACCATCTCCATGTCTTTTAGTCTTCTCAATCTCAATCCCATCTCCCGCATTATATCCGAAATAAGAAATTAATGATATAATTTGAATTTTGGTATCTCTGTTACAATCATTGCTAGCTTAAGCTTGAAGTGTTGATTAAAGAATTCGGGATTCGAGTTTGTTTGACCAAGTAGCATTCATATCGAAAAGAAAGATATACATAGAGAAGCTTTATTATTATCTCTTTTGTAATTGCTATTTAGGTAAGGCAAATTGAGAACCTTGAAACCATCAAACATTCCACAAAGATTATACACAACTCTTGCACATGAATAGAACTACAACTGCTTTTCCATCTCGTAGATAAAATAATTGGTCATTGATTCTTGATACATATAGCCATGCTCCTTTGAAATAAACTGTACTAAATAGAATAAGTGATTGTCAGCCACTTCCCTTTTGGTGGGGACGGATTTAATTACCCATTTAGTTGCATTTTGCACCCAAGAATTCACTTCTTCTACTGCTGCTTCAGCCTAACCAAATAGAAATTTTTGTTCGAGCCTTTTTTGAAAAATAACTTGATGCAATTCTTATGAACAAAGAATCAAATATTAAAACAGGAAATATAACAGAATGGGAAGTACATTGTTGTTAAAATCAAGGTATTTGACATCAGGTTTGTAAAACTTCGTTATAATTTCTTAGAAAAAAGGCTTCAAACTAGTTTTTTAATTAACAGAAGCCCCATTAGACATAATCAAATTAGAACCTCCATCGTTGGATTGTTAATCCAAATAGCTTCTAGCTTCAAATACTTGTCATTGATTTTTTCTATACTTTTTAGCTCCAAAAACATGAAAAGCTCTTCCAAATAGTGCTCTTTTGCACCTAAAATCATTATGTTTATAATAGAATATTGATCGATAGTGGAGAGCATATAAATTTCTTGTATTCTTCAATTTTTACATTTTCTATAAAAGAAAGGAGAGCTAGCTTGATAATCTACAGGCTAAAATCCATGGCCTCTGCAACTGGTTTTTGATCATTAGTGTTTGAACCCATTGTTGTAGTTGGTAATAGGGTTTTTGCTTTGCATACTTTATTTTTAACCATCTCAGCATTTTAGGGTCTTATAAGTAATATACGAGTAATTCCAAAAAATTAATCAGATTTAGATAATCCAATTTGAATAGGACATCCATGCATATACTTAAACCCATTAGTTAAGATTGGGTTGGCTTGTTGTTAAGATTGGGTATATACGCCATCATTTTTATAATGGAGGGGGATGAGCTTTATAAGTGAAATCAGTGATACTGCTTCATTTTGAAGGGGCCTAATCTATAAAATACTTCCACTTTTGTGATCTATTGTAGTATCACTCTAAATCAGCTTTCGTCTCCTAGGCAACCTAATTCAATAACTTATCAAAACTCATTGTTTTAATTAACCCTAACCCAAACCTATTCAAAATCATCAAAACTCACCGTTTTGGTTTAACCCTAATTTCTCATTCTCTCTTCTCCGTCCTCCATCGCTCTCTTCTTCTCTTCTCCCTTTGCCATCACTCTTATCTCCCTTCTCCATCGCTTTGTTACGTTGTCAATTTTGTAACTTTCATCCATCTTATTTTTCTTAACTAAAATCCATCAGAAATCATCAAACCCAGTTCAAGTTACTCCCACCCAAGCAAAAGAAAGTAATATATAGAGACGGATGTAGCTACTATAAAAAAATCACAAGCAAAGAATCTTGGATGGCCGAAAGTAGGTCAAGGATCCAACATGCAAAAATCTCACCTTCTTCTTATAGCAATAGCTTAACTTTTGATTCTTTTATTGGATTTTCACCCTTTTCCAGTGCATAAGCAATTTTGGTGTTTTGGATTACTTTTTACTGTTTCATTTTTTGGGTTCAGTTAGTTGATGGGGTTTTGTTGCTTTCCTGTATTCTTTTCTTCTCTCTATATGTTTTCTATTTCTTTACCGAATTCCCTACCTCTACTCTTTCTATTTGTTTCACACCCCCATATGCATGTTCTTGGATTTGTCTGATTTGGATTAGATTGCAAAGGATCTATCTCTAGAGAGGAAAGTCACCGTGGTGGAGTTTTGGTGCTTGAGTCTTTTGCTGCAGCATCTTAGTTTCCTTTGAGAAATTGAAGAGAGCAGAAGCTCCAAAGAAACATTGAAGCGAAGATTAAAATATGAAAAGGTGGGCGCCAGAGGGGTCAAATGGTTTGATCGTCAGATGATGAGTTTTGATGATTTTGGGTGTTTGGGTTATTAAAACCATGAGTTTTGAGGCTTGGATTAAATTAATCCATGCTGGTTAGATGAGGTCCACTTTGATAATAAAAAATTATAACACTCTAGCTGATTTTCTAATTGGGGTGACAATATATCAAGTTACTGAGTCAGGGTGCCCGAGTGACGAAAGCTGATTTGGAGTGATGCTGCAACAAATCGCAAAGGTGGCAGTATTTTCGTAGCTTAGACCATTTTGAAGGATAACGCATCACTTGCTTCTTTTGTCATGCTAGTATACGCTCTGTCAAAATTTCATTAAAAGGGGTTTGTGTGTGCTTGATAGACGAAGTTGGAGGTTTCAATAGGATAATGTTTGAAAAAAGGTCAATTGGCAAATTTGATAAAGTTTAGGGGCAAAATTATGTGTTTATCCTGTAATACACATATAAGTAAGCATGAGGTTCATGTTGAACCTTTTAGTATGACACTTTCCAATTAACTTATTAATATGTCAAGATGTACTTCATTATAAATCTCAAAGGCTAAATATATAAATATATCCTCTTAAACTTTTTAGGATTAATCATATGAAGCTCTAAATTTTTATATTTTTTTAGAAAAATATAAAAACTTTATTAATCAAAAATGAAATCAGATACAATAATCCTAAATTTGAAAGCAAGCAAAAGAACAATCCTCCTTAGTTGAAGCATTAACATGCATATTAACTTATCTTCTAATTCATGTTAAAGAGATATTCAAATATATATTATTGCTGTGAAACCTATAAGAATAGAGGATGTAAGGAAAAAGGACCCATCATGAGAAATCTAAGGATCAATAGGAATATTTAAAGAATTTTCATTTTGATTTGCGATCGATAGCTTTTTTAAAAACAAATCTTTGGACTCTATAAAAAAAATTTTTTTCGCAAAATTAATTGTTTTGATAGCTATTAACTATTTTAGTAACGTATAATATAAAAGGCAACTTAACTTCTAAGGTTAGTTCAATACTATGTTACCGTACAATATAGAAAGCAACGTTTAGCATTTTAACTTGTTAAAAATACTAAAAGCTATTTAAAAGATTACCGTGAAACGCAGCTGAAATTTGACATATGTTTGCCCATCTATTTTCATTTAGAAAAAATGCATCTCTTTATTATTATTTTGCTATTTTTTATTAAAAGACTAATATTTTTGTTTATGCTTATTATTATTAGAATTATATATCCGGAACAAATACATTTTTTTAATTAGGAAAGGTTAGTCTCCTAAAAAGACTTGACTTAAAAATTCAAATAAAGAAAAACAAATATTTGATGATTTAGCATTTGTGTCATTATCTTAGAAAGATGAGAGCTAATGGATTGGATTATATTCATAAACCCTTATCTCTTAGTAGAAGGTAGACTATTCAAAAATGACCTTTTCATTGTTTTATTTTATTTCAACTTCCTTCAAAAACGAGTTCCCACCAATAAGATAAAAGGAATTATATGTACGTTCGATAGATATTGAAATAAGCTTAAACTATGAATGGTCTAATTGTCATTTTCTGTAGGCTTCCCACATAATGCACTTCATTTGATCCCATTTCTTGTATTTAACAAGTACAATAAAAACTGGCATGGGGAATATTTTAGGCCTCGTTTGGATGGGGAAATTTACTAGAAATTTGAAGTTTATAGGAAGTGAGTAATGTCATTTTGTTTGGTTCCCAAAAATATAGAAATTCTCAATAACTTGATTCATTGACCGTACCAGAAGTAAGCTATTCTCCTCAGCCCAAAGAAGTGAACTTTGTGAGTTTTAGAAATTGGAAAACTCTATTTTGACATTACTTTATAGGAATTATCAAGGAATTATTTAATTAACATACTTAGGATATTGTTGATGTTTTATATATAAATTGTTATCAACACAATTTTGCTTCCCAACCAGTCAATATGTCAAATCAAATATAACCAAACAACGCCTAAGCTAGAAAAATTGGCACCAATCCTATTTCAAAATTTCAAAAAGTAGTTTTATACAATCATTTTCAATTTTAAAGATATGGACTTGACAGTATGATTACAAATGGTCTCTATGACATGTACATAGTGGCTTAATTTCTCAACATGGCAACTAAAGGTGAATTTTATGTTTGTAAAGGATGAATTCTATAAAATTTTGGATTCTTTATTTTTATATTTAAAATATTTAATTTAATTTTGTGGTTTTGATATTAAAGTAGATCCAATTTTGTTAAAATAATTTAGTTTTCAAGTGAATTGCATAAAATTAACAAATCATATGTTATGAATAAAAATTTCCATATCATCTTTCCTTTTATTTTTTTATATTATATTTTTAAAATTAGATATTCATCGTTTATGCACAATTTTTTAAGCTATGTATAACACTAACATAAATAAATAGCTAGTATGTTAAACTTGTACATTTTGACAAGATTTACTTGCAGGTTGATCATCATAATTTAAATTATGAGTTTAATTCTCCGTAATATAAATTTTTCTGGATTAATCCTTTTGCCATGGAAGAAAATTGAAATTGGCCTGATCCAACTTGAAAGTCTATAGCGAATTGAATTTTCTTTTCTTTTCCGGCGTGGGTGTGAGACACATATGGGCCAAATAAATTTTGTGAAAATTGCCAAGACTGTAATATTCTTATCTCACATGTTGCTGAAATTCCCTAAATAGAGAAATGGGGAACTATAAATAAAACCCTAGCTTGGATTCAAACTCATAAATCATGAACAGAAGGACCCATTCATGAGTGCATTTGGAAATCATGAATAGAAGCACCCATTATAGCAATTCAATGGCTAAAAGATTTATCGGACGAAAAGAGCACGTGGTTTGGTTGGGACATGACAAATTTCATTACATAATTTGAAAACACCAACAAAAAATCAGAAATAAAATGTGATAATTAGTCATATTTGAATACTGTCTATTGTTTTTTTTTTAAGAAATCTCCATTGTTTAGTAGAAAATAAATTTAAATGATATAATAATAAGAGGTTGAATCAATGAAAATAAATTATATATTTAAGAAAATTTTATACGTAAAGTTAGGGGTTTAAAACTTTATCACTCAACTATACTATTTTGAAAGAGAGAGAAATAATCTCACTTTAAATGTGGAATTTCTCTCTTCCATTGTATTTTTTTCTTTTAATAATGAGTTGAATTAAAATTATTTAATTTTATTTCAAATATACCTTTCAAATTCATGGAATTTCCACTCCATAGTTCCCTTGAATTTTGTATTTCATGAATTTTAAATTTAGTAAAATCTATAATTAAATTTATAAATTTTACATTTTATCAGTCCAAAACATTACATTGATTAAATTGAATATAACACTCATACCACTTATGATAAGATACAATACTATATAGGAAAAATTACAATTTTATCCATGTGTTTTGTCAAAATTAACTAACTTACCTAACGTCTTTAAAAATATACTATTTTTCCCTTAACTTTTGATTCTGTTAAACTCTTATGTCATTTCGTTCAAATTTTATACTTTTTATGATAAATATCATATAAAAAGACAAAAAAAAACACCTTTATTATAAGAGATTTCCATCTTTCTCTCCTTGTGTAACATCCTAATTCAAAGAAAGTATTATACTCCAAATATTGTATAAATTAAGCAAATAAATAATAAATAAGTATTTTACAAAATATGTGACCTATTTAAAACATTACTGAAATGCAAGAAAATAAAATTTGTTAGGTATTAAAGAAATGAGTATAAAAAATCCTAAAACAGTTAGATATATAATAATATAAATGTATAAAAATATATATACATATATCTTAATCTAATAAAATAAGAAAATTTAAGAATTAAAGAAATAAAACTCTAAATCAAATAAGTTTAAGAAATAAAAATATAAAATGACATCTAGATTACCACTTAACCAAAATAACTATAAGGGATAAAAGAAAAATTTTATTCTTACAAGTAGCAACTCAATATTTACACAATACAGTACATGATTTATCCTTCTAAATTAAGAAAAGGAAGACATGTGTACTGGAGAAGAGATCATCTTTTCACCTATTACATATCTTCATTTTCAATCCTAACTTTTTCATTTCATTTTCTTCTTTCTATTATTCCAACATTTTCTAGAAGATATCAAGTGATTCATTCACTAAATTAAGGAAAGGGAGACAAATGTATTAAAGAAGAGATCATATTTTCATTAATTCATAACTTCATTTTCAAAGTTAATTTCTCCTTTTCATATTTTCAAAGTTGGTTTCTGTTTTTCACATTTCATTTCTATCATTCTAGCAATTCCTTGATCATTTACCACAAAAATCAAGTGACTCATCATCTAAATTAGGAAAAGGGGAGACAAGTGCACCAAATAAGACACCATCTTTTCTTTTATTCACACCTTCATTTTCAACCTTAGTTTTCCCATTCCATTGTATTCTCTATAAATACCCTACTTGCCTTAGTTTATTTATAACAAAATATTAGAAATATACAAGTGTTCCTAGGAGGGATTAAACCAACAAGTAATAGGAAGGAAGAGAAAACAAAAAGGAGCAAAGAAAAGTATGAAATTCAAAAATTTTGCTTTAGATTTTCAATCATATTTTCTTAAGTTTAAATATTTATTTTGATGAAGAAAAACTTAAAATTTATCTTTACAATATGTTAATTGATCATTCAAGATGTTAGAAATAGGTTTGGATAGGAAGTACTTAATCATGTAAAAGTTAGAAAATTTTATTTTTTCCAACTGTCTCAATGAGCTGCTTAAATTCAGTCGCTGGGTTTTGTTCAATTAAATATATAAACGAACACAAAAAATTATGAAGTTTTGCAGAAAGGCAACCTAAGATTCTAGAAAGGTTGTGTTAGAAGGAAAAGTCTAAATGATGAGAAAATAAAAAATATTAATAAAATAAAGAAGACTATTTAGTATAAGAAAGTTGAAAATTTTATTTTTGTAATTAATTTATTTAAATAGGTTAATGGTCTCCAAAATTCATGAAATTTGTTATGGAAGTACCTTGAAATGTTAAGAACTACCTAGTAAAATTTTAGAATAAATGGATGTGAGAAGATAAATATTTGATTAAATAAACACATACTACTTATGTGCAGAAAATTCTATGTTTTACTAAATTTGCACTAAATTGACCATATTAAAACATAAATGAATTAGCTATGAACATGAGTATATGATAAATGAACATAAAATTTAATGTGTATAATTTTTGTGCTTAAAAATTCAGATTTTAAATTAATGAATAAAAATATTAGAGAACCTTGAATGTCAATAAAGAGCTAGAAACAAACTAAACGTGAAATATTTGCTTAAATGTAAACATAAGTCGAGGATTACTACGAAATCATTTTGAAATTATAAGTAGCTGAAAGGAGTTAGATACTTGAGTTCAAGGAGAGTTATAGTGTCTAACCCTTCCTTATTGTATTGAAACGTTCGATCAAATACATACTATTATTGGTATTGAAACTATTTATTTTTCGCGATATTGAGATTGTGAATTTCGAAACCTATTTGGCCTCCATGCCTATTTGATAATACCAAGCCATTTGTTAGTCAATATGATAGAATTCCAATCTCGATGGAGGCTATACCACCAGGCTATGTGCACATAGAGATTTGGGATTAAAGGGAGAAGTTACCGCCCTTAAGTGAATAGTGTGTGATAGCACTGGAATGTACATAGTGATATGTTTTCTTTAGTGCTATATACGTGATTATCTGTCATATTAATTTTCTTTGTGATATTGATCTGATTATTATGAACTATTATTGATATTTCCTCTATGACATTGACTCGATTACTATAAATCCTTTTATACGAACTTATTTCTGTTGATGAGCTATAATAGTACTACCATCTGGTATTGCTAAATGTTGAATCCTGAAATACTTTTCAATGTATATGCTATCTATATGACACTATAATCTCATTGAGTTGATGACTCATCCAAGCGTCTGTAGTTTCATGTAAAGGTAATCCAAATCCATCAGCTTCTTGATTCCTTCTTCCAACAAGAAGCTTGTGACTAATATAAATAATTATTGTTAAGTTATATAAGTTATATAAAATCTAGTTGCTCCGTAGTATCTTTGGGGATGATATTAATGTTACATGTGTGTAAACTTTATTATAATAGTATTTGAGAGAGTAACATGCGCTTATATAGAGTGTGAGGAAGAATATATTCAGTGATCTTGGAAATAATCAAGATAAGTAAATAAATTGATTGTAGCCCACTTAAGTAAATAATCAAGATAAGTAATGTGTGTGTTGTGGGTTCTACTAGGTACTCGATAGTCTTAAGCTTACCTGGACCCTAAGACCATCACACCATTAAAATTGGGGTATGACAGAGTTGGTTTCAGTGCCTTGGTTATAATAATGTATAGATTAAGGGTTTATAAGTATAAATAGGTAAGAATACTATGGAGCATAGGATTGTTCTGTTATGTCTTATTTTAATTGCTATCTATATCTGCATTGAGTCATGCATAAATTGATTATCTCTTTCCTACTTGTGGATTTAGTATGGCACCTAAAAGGGGAATGAGGAAAATCATATCTGAAGGGGCTCCTTTCAGAAGAATCAGTACAGAGAGCTGAAAACGAAGTGCCTCTACCTCCAGCACCATCGGCCCTTGAGGATGGAATGGTCGGGGTAGTGGAAAGAATTAAGCAATTACAGAAGAACTATAAACTAATAACATATATGTTAATACGACAAAGACAACAATAGCAAGTCATTATTCCTAAAGTTCAAATTGTTGCATCTCCACCTTTACCCCTACAAATGGAATTGTAAGAAGAAAGAAAATTATTAGAGAGGTTCTTAAAATTAAAGCCTCCATTTATAAAGGGGAAGAAGATCCTTCTAAATTTTTAGAAGAAATGAAGGCAAAGAATCAGATACTTTATTGTCCAAATAAGAAAGCAACCGAATTTGCAAGGTATCAAATAAAGGGTGATGCAAAGGAGTGGTATAAGTGAGATGTGGCTAGGTTGCTAAAAAGAAATACTCCTTTTACCTGGAAAATGTTTGCAGAAATGTTCCTTAAGGAATTTCTAATGGAGAGTGTTAGGCAAGCCAAAGCCATAGAGTTTGAGAAGTTAGTGTAAACTCTAGATATGATAGTATTTAAGTATGCCAGACAATTTAATCAACTGAGAAAGTATGCACCTGCTCTAGTACCAGAAGCAACAAGGATAGAGAGGGTTGGTAGCATCATGGTATAAAATCTTGGCTACTAGTGATTATGGTTCCTAGTCTTAGATAGTGGATAGGGAAAGAATGATTGAGAATAGGGAGATGGAAGTCCAAACAGCTCGAGAACAAAAAAAAAGAAAGTTAGAATAGAGAGTTCTATAAGATTGAGAGAGAGAGAAAAAGTAGGGACAATTAGTGCTCGACCACAAACGTCTTCTATGGCATGAAATAATCCTCAAGGGATGCCAATTGGCCTTCCACCTAGGCCAATTATCAGAAGACTATTAATTACTCATAGACTATATGGTACTCATACTCGGAGAATTCCTATACAAACTCCATGCTAAACTTGTGGAAGATTGCACAGAGGCAAGAAAAAATATCATTCTTAGGGTATTCTTGTACCACAGATATTTGGTCTAAACCAGGGGATACTATATTAGTATCTCTAAAATAGGCTAAATATCCTACACACCTCTTCATCAATAATTTTTTAGCACTAATGACTAAAATCAAATTACTTAGCACTTCACTCATATCTCCCTAAAATTTAAAGGTTTCCCCTAAAGGACTATGAAAAATCACTCTTTTCCCATTATAATCTAAGGTGGTAAAATATTTAGACAATCAATCCATTCCAAAGATAACATCAAACTCTAACACCAGTAATTCAATTAGATCAACTTTTAAAATTTTATCATCTATCATCACTTCATAAGAGGGATATATGTTCTTAACGGTAATGTCTTCCTCTAAAGGGGTAGATACAATAAGAGAAACTTTTAATGATTGAGAAGGCATACACAATTTGGAGGCAAAATAAGTTGACGCAAAGGAATGAATCGCCCAAAATCAAATAACACTCTTGCCTTAATAATTTAGATGGGAATTATACTTGTAATAACTGTGTTTGACTCTTGTGCCTCCCGTGGTGCTAATGTATATACTCCTACTCTACCTTTTCCCAAAGGTTATTCTCTATGTCCTTCCTTTTGTAGCACTACCTCTTCCAAAACCTCTCCCAACTCTACTAGGTCTAGGACCTCTTTCTATCTGTATTATGGTCTGAGACGCTTGAGATCTATTTTCTCTTGCTAATAGAGGACAATCTCTAATCATATGACCTATCTGCCCACATTTGAAACATTCCACTCTTTCCTTATAACACTAGCCTCCGTGCAATCTTCCATAAGTCTGGCATGGAGTTTGTATAGGAAGTCTCTAAGTACAAGTGCCAGTTAGTCCATGAGTAACTGATGGTCTTCCTGTAAATGGCCTAAGTGGGAGGCCAACTGGCATCCCTCGAGTATTACTTCTTGTCACAGAAGATTATTATGGTCGAGCACTAAAAGCCCTTCCTTCTTGTCTCCCTCTCAGTCTTATAGAACTCTCAGTTCTAACATTCTTTTTTTGTTCTCGGGTTGTTCTGACTTCCATCTCCTTATTCTTAATCATTTTTGCCCTATCCACTATCTAAGAATAGAAACCATAATCACAAGTAGTTAAGATTTTATACAATGATGCTAGCAAACCTCATCTAAACTTGTCTATACTTACTGCTTCATTTGGTACTAGAGCAAGTACATGCTTACTCAGTTGATTAAATTGTCTATCATACTTAGATATTGTCATATCTTGAGTTTGCACTAGCTTCTCAAACTCTATGGGGTCAAAGTCACTTGGATGTTAGAGTCCTTGTCCCGGCCCTTCATAGGTGCCCCTACAGCTATGGAAGGTGCCATTGGTTGCTATATTGTAATTTTGGTTGCCTCGATGTAATATTTGATATATAAATAAGAATGATCATTTTACCCCTGCATGCAATATTGTGCTATTTATTGCTATATGCTCTTCGATGATGCTTGAATTGTTATTATATTCAAATCTATATGATCTCTTATCGATATTATGTTATTCTAATGTCTGTTCTTGGCTTGTAGATAACTAATTGATATCATTAGCTGGCTTGTTTGAGGGAGTTCCAAGCAAGCGCCACACGGTCCAATCTTGGTGTGTGATACTGGACCGTGACATTTGGTATCGGCTTGCCTAACACTCTCCAGTAGAAATTCCTGAAGTATAATTTTTGCAAATGTTTCCTAGGTAAAAGGAGTATTTCTTTTTAGCAATCCAGCCACATCTCTCTTGTACCACTCCTATTTATCGCTCCTCATTTGATGCCCTACAAATTTGATTGCTTTCTTATCTGGGCAACGGACTATCTAAATCTTTGCTTCCATTTCTTCTAAAAATTCAGTGGGATTTTCTTCCCCTTTATAAATTGGAGGATTTAATTTCAAGAACCTCTCTAATAGTTTTCTTTCTTCTTCTAGTTTCATTTGTGGGGGGGAAGGTGGAGCTACAGTAATTTGAACTTCAGGAATAGCGAGTTGTTGTTGCCTTCGTTGTATTAGTATTTCTGTTATCAACTTATAGTTCTTCTGTAATTGCTCAATTCTTTCCACTACCCCAATCATTCTGTCCTCAAGGGTCGATGGTGCTAGAGGTGGAGGCACTTCATTTTCAACTCTCTGTGCTGATTCTTCTGAAGGGATAGCCCCTTCAGATCTAATTTTTCTCATTCCCCTTTTAGGTGACACACTAAATCTATAAGTAGGAAAGAGATATTCAATTTACGTATGACTTAACACAGATCTAGATAGCAATGAAAATAAGATATAACAGAACAATCCTATGCTCCATAGTATTCTTACCTATTTATGTTTATAACCTTTAACCTATACATTACTAAAAACTTAGGCTCTAATACCAACTCTGTCACACCTTAATTTTAATGGTGCAAGGGTCCTAGGGTCCAGGTAGGCTTAAGGTCATCGAGCATCTTGTGGAATCCATAATTAAACTAATCCAATTACACAAACATTACTTATCTTGATTATTTACTTAGGTGGGCTATAATCAATTTATTTACTTCGATTTAATTCCCAGAATCATTGAGTATATTCTTCTTCACACTCTGTATAAACACATATTACTCTCTTAAATATTATTACAATAAAGCTTACACACATACAACACTAATATCATTCATAAAAATACTACAGAGTAACTAGAGTTATATAACTTAACAACAATTTATTTACATTAATCACAGGCTTCTTATTGGAAGAAAGAAATCAAGAATTTGACGGACTAGGATCACCTCTACATGAAATCACAGACGCTTGAATGAGTCGTCAACTCAATGAGATTATAGTGTCATATGGGTAGTATGTATGTTGAAAAGTATCTCAAGGTTCAACATTTATAGCAATACCGGATGGTTGTACTATTATAACTCATCAATAAAGATAAATTCGCATGAAAGGATTCATAGTAATCAAATCAATATCACAAATGAAATACAATGAGGATTCATAGTAATCGAATCAATATCATAAATAAAATATCACTAATATGATAAATATTCACATAGATAACACTGAAGAAATATATCACTATATACATTCCAGTGCTATCATACACTTTACACTTTAGGGAAGTAACTTCTCTCTTTAATCACAAATCTCTATGTACATATAGCTTGATAGTATAGCCCCCATCAAGATTGAGATTCTATCACATTGACTAACAAATGGCTTGGTGCAATCAAATAGGTATGGAGGCTAAATAGGTTTCACAATTCACAATCTCAATATCACAATCAACAAATAGTTTCAAAGACCAACAATGGTATGTATTTGATAAAAAAATTCTAATACAATAAGGAAGGGTAAGATACTATAACTCACCTTGAACTAGAGCATCTGATTCCTTTTGGTCACTTATAATTTCATAACGGTTTCATAGTAATCCTCTACCTATGTTCACCTTTAAACATATTTCACTTTTAGTTTGCTCTAGGTCTTTATTGGCATTCAAAGTTGTTAAACATATTCATTAATTTAAAATCTTAATTTTTAGGGATAGAGAATATAAATATTAAAATTTTGTTCATTTACCATATACTCATGTTCATAGCTAATTCACTTATATTTTAATATGTTCAATTTAGTGCAAATTTAGTGAAACACATAATTTTCTGCAAATAAGTAGTATATGTTTATTTAATTGAATATTTATCTTTTTGTATCCATTTATTTTGAAATTTTACAAGGTGGTTCTTAACATCTCAATGTATTTCCATATTAAATTTCATAAATTTTGGAGTCTATTAATCTTTTCAAATAAATTAATTAGAGAATCAAAATTTTCAATTTTCTTATACTGAGTTGTCTTCTTTATTTTATTAATATTTATAATTTACCTCATCATTTAGACTTTTTCTTTTAACACAACCTTTCAACCATACTAGGCTACCTTTTTGCAAAATTTCATAACTTTTGGTGCTTATTTATATATTTAATTGAACAAAACACAATGACTGAATTTAAGCAGCTCATTGAGATAGTTTGGAAAAAATAAAATTTTCTTACTTTTACATGATTAATTGTTTCCTATCCAAACCAATTTCTAACATCTTGAATAATTAATTAACACATTGTCAAGATAAATTTTAAGCTTGCTTCATCAAAATAAGTATTTAAACTTAAGAAAATATGATTGAAAATCTGAAGCAGAATTTTTGAATTCCATACCTTTCTTTGCTCCTTTTTGTTTTCTCTTCCTTCTTATCACTTGTTGATTTAATTCCTCCTAGAAATACTTGTATATTTCTAATATTTTATTGTAAATAAATTTAGGCAAGGAGGATATTTATAGAGAATACAATGAAATGGAAAAGCTAAGGTTGAAAATGAACGTGTGAATAAAAAAAAGATAGTGTCTTCTTTGGTGCACTTGTCTCCCCTTTTCTTAATTTAGATTATGAGTCACTTGATTTTTGTGGTGAATGATCTAGCAATTGTTAGAATGATAGAAATGAAATGTGAAAGGATGAAACCAACTTTGAAAATGAGAAAAGGAGAAATCAACTTTGAAAATGAAGATGTAAATCAATGAAAATACAATATCTTCTCTAATATACCTATCTCCCTTTCCTTAAGTTAGAGAATGAATCATTTGCTGTCTCCTAGCAATTTTTAGAATAATAGAAAAAAGAAAATAAAATGGAAAAGTTAGGGTTGAAAATGAATATATGAACATGTGAAAAAATGATCTTTTCTCAAGTACACTTGTCTCCCTTTCCTTAATTTGGAAGAATGAATCATGTATTGTGTTATACAAATATTAAACTGCCACATGTAAGAATAAAACTTTTCTTTTATCCCCTTCAACTACTTCAGTTAAGTAGTAATCTAGATGTCATTTTAAGTAATTTCATATTTTTATTACTTAAACTTATTTGATTTGGAGTTTTATTTCTTTAATTCTTAAATTCTCTTTTTTTATTAAATTAAGATATATGTATATATTTTTATACACTTATGCTATTATACCTTAACTATTTTAGTATTTTTCATACTCATCGCTTTAATACCTTATAAATTTTATTTATTTGTATTCCAGTGATGTTTTAAATAGGTTATATATTTTTTATTATTTATTTGCTTAATTTAAGCAATATTTGGATATGATATTTTCTTTGTAATTAGAGTATTACATCTGCAGTTGGACAAACTCCACCAATTAATTGGTGATCTTCAAGACCAAAAGTAATAACAGGAAAAAGATGTAATCCTTCGCTACTCCATGCATTACAAAAGCATTTCCTTTGTTCATAAACCAGGCCATTAAGGAAGCATGCCCACATTATTAAACAGTGGAAGAATACAAACGAATCTGACATTGGCAATATCATTGCTGACGCCACTAGAAGAAGGGAAGAAGCTTTTTTTGCATATGTAAGAGAGAATGGTAATTTTGTCTTTTGTTAAAAATTTGGAAGGGATTTTCATCTTTTTATAGGTATTTAACGGGAAAGGTATAAAATTTAGACAAAAAGACTTAAATTTTAATGGAATAAAAAATTAGGGAGAAAATAGTGTATTTTTAGAAATATGAGAATAGACTAGTTAATTTTCATAAAACACATGGGTAAAATCATAATTTTTCCATATATATATATATATAAGACTATAGTACAAAAACTTAAAGTTATGTATGGATAGAGAAACATCCATTGCCATTAGATTTAAGCAACTTTATTGTGAATCGTTGGATTGAAAAAATTTTCATAAGTTATTATTTATATATCTTATTAGTTATTATTTTATTTATTATTAAATACTAATATGTATTATTCAATAATAATAAGAATATTAATTTTCCTTTTTAATAAACAATTAAAATAAAAAAATTATTTAGTTTTCCTCTAAAATAAAATTAAAAAATAAATATTTTCTTCTTAAAAGCTTAATTATCTGAACAACATTTTAAATTTACTTGATATTTTGTGGTTATCTAGTTTCAAAGCAACATAAAAAATTATTAATTTTTTAATTTTTATAAAATTCTCTTATTCAATTCATAAAACCTTTCTCACAGACAGACTTCAATTTGATATATAGTTTATCAGATTCTTTCATTTAGCACTTTCGAGCTACATTGGGTGTATCGAGGAGATATGATGAACCAAATTTACATGCTTGGTTATGTTAAATTTTCTTTTAAATTAATATTATAACAGAAAAATTTTGCCGATAAAAAAATTCATAAAAGTGATAATCAATTACATTCTCAATATAACTTGAATTCTTAATTTTATATTAAAATTAATTATAAAAATTCTGTAACTTAAATTGATAAATATTTTGATAAATTTGTACTACTGTATTATTTATAACTTTTAATATCTTTAAGTTTCGACCCATTTAAGAAGTTATTTATAAATTATTTTATGAGATTCAAATTTTTTTTCAGCACGATGAATTTAGATTTAATTAATTTTAACTAGATTTTAATTATAGTTTATGTTTTTAAAATAAATTAGTTACAAATTTTCATATTTTTGGATATTATAAAATAATATAAAAAATGTTTTTTATGTTAAATTAAGATTAAAACATTAAGATATGGAGGAAAAAAATTACAAAAGTAAAAAAAAATAGTTGAAAAATTGAAAATAATATTATTTAAATAATAAATTTGCAACCTGTTAATTTATTATAATAAATTTATTAGTCATGTGTCAATAGATTGAAAATTCTATATGGATATTGATTTTACCCACTTCTGTATCCAGTAAAAGCATATATATATAAATACATACACTTACTCTCTGGTTATAAGGATAAAAAGATCTTAATTTAATAGAAAGGCTTTATGAGGCCTGAGGCTTTTTTTTTTCCTAATAGAGTGGGCCTCTTCTTATACAGCGTTAAGGTCACACTTCAAAATATTATAATAGATTTAATGATAAAAGAAAAAAACTGAGCTTTGATCTAATGAGTTCTTTTAATTTTATTAATTAATACTATATTTAATTTTTTATATTAATTTCAATTTCTATTTGTCTTCCGTCAATTTCATATTAATGTGAGAGTTGCTTTTACAAATTAACCCTAAAACATCAAATCATATATCCACGTCTATTAAAAAAAAAGTCAAAATTTTAAGATTTTTATTAAATCTTCTCGGGTCTTTAATTTTGTCGATCAATATCGCGTATTAATTAATCTCTCAAATGATTTGATTATATTGATATTTATTCAATTAAATAGTTTATTAATTAACTATGTATATTAAGTGTATATTAGAATTCAATTTTACTGTAGAGTCTTTTTTAAAAATATTATTTTTAAAAATAACATTTTTAAAAGACTTTTCAGTAAAATTGAATTGTAATTGATTAATCTCATTATACATTTAATATATATATATAATTAATTAATAAACTATTTAATTGAATAAATATCAATATAACAAAATCATTTGATAGATTAATAAAATTAAAAAAACCGGCCAGATTTGATAAAAAGTCTAAAGTTCTGATTTTTTAATATACATAGATATATGACTTGACGTTGAAATTGAATGTTACAGGGCCCACTTGTAAAAGATAACTGTCACGTTAGCATGAAATTGGCGAAAAACAAATAAAGGTTAGAATCTATACAGGAAACTAAATAAGCGGTATTGATTGATAAAATTAAAAGAATTTACTAAAATTGATAAAAAAAAGTAAAAATTTAGACTTTTTTTGTCATTAGGCCATTATCATATTGTAATAAATTTTCCATGTTATTTTGACAATTGTGACGAAAAAATAAAGAGAGAAAAACTTTTATTCAACAAAGCAACGTAAGTATTCTCTTTCACCTTTCGGCTAGAGATAAGACATTTTAAATAATAGTTAAAATTTTAACTATTCATATCTTTTTTAAAATTATATATTATATATATAATTAGAAAAGTGAAAAAAATTAATATATCATATTTTGTGCATTTAGAAATATATAAAATCAATAATACAAAATTATAAATCCTACTTAATTGTTGACGAGGGTGCACTAAGCTAGTTTATATAGTCGTATTGAATGATTGATATTTTAAGAAAATGAGAAGAAAAAAGAGATGGGCAAGAGAAAATAATACAAGTTATTTAAAAGTTGCTGTTATTTTAATAAATTGTTAATTTTTGTAGGAAATAAATATCATATGCTTAAAATTTCGAGTCCGCCACAATAGCCTTCGGCAATTCAGTGATTCAAATAGAGGATTATTCCTATTGTGTAGCCCGCGATATACTTGAAATCCGTTGAGCCTTCAAATGAATAAAAAAAACTCATATATTCAGAATTAATTATTTTTAAATATATAATGACATTAATTCAATTAGGTGTTTTCCGGATGATTTTTATATCTCTCGTGAAGAATATAGGAAAGCGAGAAGTCTCGAATTTGAATCATGTGCACCACAAAATTAATCCATAATATTATTTCAATCCATTAAATCTCCTATCTATAAAAAAAAGGTTACATATGAATGAAAAGTAAAATATAATTAGTACTCTTGATTATCAAAATTTCTCATTATTTATTTTTTATCAAAATTTCCTTAACTTTCTTTTTTCTTTTTTTTTTTTTTTTGGTTAACTTTCATGTTTTATAGTTCAGTTAAAGCGTTCTTATGTTATTTTATCAATTACATTTTAAATAATATTTAAATTTGATATCCCCACAAAAAAAATTTTGAATTTTATGTCAATACGTCATTAGAAAAATATTTTTTGATTTTAATAATTATTTATTTATGGTATAATTCTAACTATCAAGTAAAGAAAATATAAATAAGTTAAGAATATTATTGAGTTTTATATATATTTTCATATATTATTCAAACAAAATAATTGTATTTTCTATTTACAACGAAATATAAAAATGTAACACTTCTAGAATTTTTTTTCAAAATTTTAATTTTCAAAAAAAGGTAAATTTCCACAAGAATTTTGAATTTTCAATAAATAAATCCTCGATTAATTGTTTTTAATATTACATCCTTTTCTTCATTTTTTTCCCTTTTTAGGAAATACAGCTTCATTTTGTTTTCCAAAGTTAGAATAGATAACATTTGGAATTTTGGATTTGTATCAATTAGTGGATTCGAAATTATTCACACGTCGGATTCCACTTTTTTAATCTGAAAACGTTTCAAACATGAAATCAAGAAAATATAAAAAATTAAGTTCCTCGAAACTATAAAACATGAGTACTTTTATTTTTTAAGTACAACTATTGTTAGAATTCAAATGATAAGCCCAAACAATAAAATGATGAACTAGTTTTTTATAATATTATTTAAAAATAATAAAATTGTTAAGAGTGCCAAATAAGTTAGCGTGTTGGGATCGTCACGGATTCGCTTAACACGTGATATAATTATGGTCAATACAAATATGATCCATTTAATAATTATATTAAATTTGTCAATGCAAACATGACACGAAAATTAAATAAATGCTACGAACATGATACGTATAATATGCCTAATATCATAAAAGTGTTAATAGATCATATTGACCCGTATACGATCCGTGTAATATGTCTAATACCATAAATAGATTAAGTGGGTCATGCTGACTATAAACGTGGCCATTTTCTAGTTTTTAGAACCGGAATCGTTGATTTAAAACTGATGAAAACTGAAACTAAAATCGTGTAGAACCGTTGAGAATTGGAACCGGTCTAAATCAAAATCAAAACTAGGGGCTTGCGGTTGGATTTCGATTCCAAGTTTTGAGGAATTATGGACCATCGGTTTTAAGAACCAGTCAAAATCGGATGAAACCAGTGATTTTTCAATTGGTTATAACCGATGGTTCCACTAGCTTAAACCGGCGATTTCAGCATAATTTTTTTTTACTTTTTTAAAAATTTGTGTGGAATCCCCAAATTAATCATGCTAAGAGCGATATAACAACTAGTTTTAAGAGTATTTATAAAAAGTTGATAATAAAATAATAGCTACTTAGAATGTTTATAATAAAATAATTATGAAATATATTACAAAATTATATCTCATTGAGATACGTTGAAAAAGTTATAATGCTAAAATATATGTCTTCTTAAGTATTATGTAAAACTTTTCACTAAGATATACAATAGCAAAAGTCATATATTGTATGACCGCATCAAAAAATTCACACACATTATTAATGTTTTTTTTCAACAGTGATAATAATTTTTAGAATTTAATTAATTATTGAAATTTTATTTTTTTTATTTTTTATCATTTTATAATTTAAAATATTATAAAGTGGACACCTAACTTTTTAATAAGGCATATTACTCTCATGTATATTGCATTTTAAAATAATATTAAATTTAGATATATTAAAAAAAAGTTGCTTATCATATAGAACAAGTATGATGATAGTTTGCTTTAGCCTATCAAGCCCACCAAGTCTCTAAGCATATGAGATTGAACTTCTAAAAGCATTAAAATTCACAACTGTGTGTCTACGTGTTCATTATATTTTTTGAGGATAATATTATTTTTTAAAATTCAGTTGAGGTGGTTTTGTAGATGAAATATAGATTTCATGTAAGTAGAATTTTGATTTTTAGATTAAATCGGTATTATAATTTTTAAGATTTTTATAAAATCAAACAAAATTGAAACTGAATTTTTAAAAGTAAAATAAAAAAAATTCTTAGCTCTAAATTCCCAAAGCAATTAGTTTGAAAGCGGCAATGATTAAGTAGTGGCCCTAAGGAATGACTTGGCATTGCCTGACAGGTAAGATCCAACTAATGCTTGTGATAGGCAAATTAGTGAAATTGGAAGCCCAAAGGTTTTAAAAAAATTCCAACAAAGCTACTTCTCTTTATATTGTTATTGGTATAATTTAAAGCTTAAGCTCATTGTTCCAAGAAAACGCACAATGGGTCCAGCTGTCACTGGAACACCTTCATGTCCAAGTTGCAAGCTTTTTTTTCTTCTCAGTCAAAAACCAACTGCAATTTTTAGTCAAAGAAACACATTTTCATGTTCTTAATGCATAGGATAAAAAGAAAATGTTTCTTATCTCAAATAGATTTCAACCAACTTTCAAAAAAAAAAAAAATCTTGTAATAATGTTATTGTACCCAAAAAAAATCTTTAGATAATTATTTTGGCCCCTTAATTCCAAAGTTGTTGCAAAATTCAAAATTTAAAAATGACAAAAAAAAAGGAAACGCTTGAATTGCTTGTGTCCCCACATTGCAAATTCCTTTAAAAAAAGTACAAAAATTGAAATTGATGTGTTAGCGCCACCTACCAAAAGTCATTTAAATTTGAAAATTTTGTAATTTGCTTCTTAATGTTTTATTTTCATCATGTACTTTTTATGTGGACCCTCTGTTTACTGATAAAGGGAAGAACCCAAATCCCATACCTTCATAACACTCACATTACTGGGTTTTCATTTGCCATTCTGCATTCATACCGGCATTAACCTTCAATTGTATTAACAAAAATGGTTTTTAAATTTATTTTTATAATTTGGTTTCCCAGACTGCTAATAACAAGCTTAGATGTCCATTAATCTATTACGTTTAGGAGCTCTAACCCTTATTTTAGAGTATTTTGTAAATAAAATATTTGAAATAGCATTTTCAAGTCCAATGGTTAATAATTAAAAATTAAAAATATGAACGCATATATGAGACAATACACTAATGGTAACTGCATATACAACCGATAACAGATTCAGAGTTGAATCCCCATCCCAAATACTTCAAAAAAACAAATATATAAGTATAAATAAAACTCACCAAATTGAAAATTTTAGTCGTTAGCAATAGCAATAGCCTTATAATGACCCATCATTCTCAACCAACGGCCCTCTACGATTGATTTACCAAACTAATACTTGACTTCAAAATCCCAGACTGGAAGGAACCTCTCATGAATTTAAGGTGAACTCTTTACATATTTACAACTATTTCAATTTGATTTTGTTCAAAAAAATAATTACATTTGATTTTAGTATGCCTCACGTAGGCCACCTTTAGTGGCAATAGACCTAATTCTTAAACAAATGTCCCGTCTTAAGCATGGGTCACTGAGATGCAAGAGTTGTTCCAGCCTATGACTCTTGTCAACACAGGCTTATTTTGGTTTATGACTCTTGCCAACACAGAATGGGCCGATGGGTCAGCCTTCGTATGCAGCCAGCAAAGCACCAGCCATTCTGGTGTATCGTTCAAGCCTTTTCGTTTTGCTTAATTTCAAATTGAATTAAGCCAACCAATTCTTACCCTTAAATATGCAACTACCCCAAACTCCTATGCATCAAAAAAGGCATATCATTTTTTTTTTGTACCAATAAAATGTCCAATCATCTCCCGTTTAATGGTTAAATGAATTACTAATTCATTTTGGATCCGGAAGCGATTACATTAAAAACTCTCCCCAAAATATCGACTTCACAACTCAATCCAGAAATCACCGGGATGAAACCTAATACGCTTCAACCACTGTACCAAGCTATCTTGAGTAAAACAGACATATCGTTCATCATACAATTGTTGTACATTTGCTATTACATGAAATATAACTTTTTCAGCTGCACGTAATCGACCATACATGACCATCTAACGTGGAAAAAAAGAAAGGAAAAAAATGCATTTTGTATTGGGCCTCACCTGCTATATACATATCTTTTTGCAAAATATATGTGGGCAATCAATTGTACTATGCTAAGACCGGCAAGTAGCCAGTAGAAGTAATCAAGATGAGCGCGGTTCAGATTATTAGAGAACCAGCTATCATGACCTTCACCACCGGTGGCTTTCTCAATAGCAGAAACGAGAAAGCTGCTTATAAAGCTTCCTAAACCGAAGATGCTGAGGTAGAGAGAAAGACCCACACTTCTTAATTCACTAGGAACCTGATCATAGAAGAATTCTTGAAGACCAACCATGGTAAACACATCAGCAACTCCGAATAAGACATACTGAGGAATTAGCCACCAAATACTCATTGGAACGGTTACATTTGGCATATCGACCAGTCCATATTCTCGAGCAATTTCAAGCCTCCACATTTCAACTAGAGCAGCAATTGCCATAGACAGTGCAGATAAAAACATCCCAGTTCCAATCCTTTGGAGCATTGTAATGCCAGAAGGTTTCCTCGTTAACGCCCTTGCTATGGGAACAAAGACACGGTCATAGATTGGAATGAAAAGAACAATGGCGAGGCTGATAAAGGACTGAAGTGAAGCTGGTGGTACATCAAAACCCTTTGAAATGGATCTATCCATAGTTACTCCTTGCTTAGTAAAGAAAGTTGAGGACTGTGCAAACACCACTGCATATATCAGGCATGTAACCCATATTGGAACAAGCCTGAGTACTGCCTTGGCCTCTTCAACTTCGCCGAGGCTACACACCTTCCCGCTTTCCTTTGAGCCATTTGGTGCAACCAGTGCTTTGTTTAGGAACCTGACACATTAGAAAATCTAAATTACTTACACGAGCATTGATGTGTTGGAGCAATCAAAATCTGTTTTACTTATTTATTGCTTCAATATTTAAGTGTTGTAAAGAGCCGCAAGAGTCCTACAGGTAAAATCACAGAATAATAAATGATTTTATTCCATATTTAAGAGTTCCTTCAATACCATAGTCAAGCATGCCTTTCACAGCTGTGTGGACTAGATGATAATTGAAAAGCATTTGAAAGAAAAAAACAACACAGCTTAGAGCCCATTGCTGCCCTCCCCACAAATGATAGTTATTAAACAGTGATTTTCTGACACATTTCCTCAAAATTCACATCTTCGCCTTTTCAGAATG
The DNA here is from genome assembly GCA_948099535.1 of Jatropha multifida. Lineage (NCBI taxonomy): Eukaryota > Viridiplantae > Streptophyta > Magnoliopsida > Malpighiales > Euphorbiaceae > Jatropha > Jatropha multifida. The sequence goes on from CANUEX010010424.1 coordinate 78,045, forward strand.
TTACTAGCAAGTACAAACATAAATCACACGTTTTAATTGCTATAAATCCAGCTGATTGCTTCAGAGAAATCATAGAGCTCAGATCATTTTTACGTGCAGGAACCCTAAATGATCTTTAAATATGTTAAAATTTTCAGGACATCTTGATGCATTTGCAATCACTACTTTTTCTGATTACCAAAAAGCAAAAAGTTATATCTCTTACTTGAACTGATCTGAACGATGGTGAGGTAGAATTCCACGAGCTTCTTCCTCTAAATCTATTGCAGAAGGCGAAGTTTGCCAATTCTTGATTGCTGCAACAAATACCTGACCAATTCTCAGAAATGCACTTCTCTCTTCTACTTTGACACTATACCTATATGTCTTAGTTCCAACCAAGAAAATGAATAGTGCAACGACCATCATAATACATGGGATTCCAAATCCAAGAGCCCAATCTAGGTTGTCCTGTATGTAGTTTAAGAACAGTAGTGAAACTAAAATGCCTCCACACATACAAAAATACCACCAATTAAAAAATGAACTTTTGGCTTTGCACTCCTCAGGATCTTGCCCATCAAACTGATCTGCCCCAAAGGCCTGAACACAAGGTTTATGTCCACCTTGCCCAAGTGCTACCAAGTACAGAGAAAAGAAGAATGAAACTACTTGAAATGAACTAGGAGAACAAGACTCGATAATGTTGGTGCCTGGGCAATCAGAAGCACCGTGAGAAGAACCAAGCATAGCTGATAGAGTCAACAAGCCAAGTCCCTGTGATTAAATTCCAAACATGGCATACATCTTAAAACCAAAGCCATTAAAACATGCATGATGATTATTTCCAACAGATCAGGATAGAAATTTGAAAGCATTAGAAAATGGTCAAGAAAAGGGAGTAACCAGCTATTTAGCAGCTTCCACCATATAATGTTGATGGTTCCAAAATCAGATACATCCCAACAATTAAAGTGTTGGTCAAGAAATTAGATTTTGTAGAGGTTTTCATAGGAGTATGTTTGGATCAATAGTACATCTTTCAATTGGCAATTGGGATTCCATGTTAGGAGTTGATTAGTTTTTGGATTCTGTTGAATAAAGACCTATTATTTAGGGAAGTCCTATTCCTTAGGAGAGTCCTGGTCTTATGGATTAATTTGTTTTTGCTGTTTACGTTTTTGTTTTGACTTTATTGTAACATTATATATAGCCAAGTTTGAACCGTTTAATGGCAGCAAATAAGAATTCCAGTAGTTCAAAGTTTTTTGTTCAAGTTTCTCTTAAGCTTTAACAATTGGTATCAGAGCCCCCACTGGGTTTCTGAAACGAGAAGTTGCAATCTTCAATGTTTGTCAAACACTGAGAGAATGGCAGATGACAAAACTTTAACAAAGATTCCTCACTTCGACGGTCACTATGATCATTGGAGTGAGTTGATGAAAAATTTGCTCAGAGCAAAAGGTTTGTGGAATTTGGTGGAGCAAGGCTTCACGGTACATCTAAGATTGTTTAGGACTCACTGAAACGGAAGTTTGGAGGAAATCAGAAGGTGAAGAAATCTCTTCTCAATGCCTTAAGAAGAGAATTTGAGATCCTGGAAATGCGAAATGATGAAACGATTACAGAATATTTTGCTCGGGTGATATTAGTTGCAAATAAAATGAGAAGCAATGGAGAAGAGATGCCAGACAAGAAGATTGTAGAGAAAATTCTACGCACCCTGACAGACAAGTTCACTTATGTTGTTGTATCCATCGAAGAATCCAAGGATACAGATACAATGTCCATTGATGAGTTGCAGAGCTCATTAGCAGTACATGAACAGAAATTTCGTCGACCCAGTAACAGTAATGAAGACCAGGTGTTGAAAATAGAAGGTCGATCAAGCACAAGCAATCGAGGAAGAGGAGGTTACAGAGGAAGGGGGCGTGGAAGAGGTAGAACCAATTTTGACAAGGCTACTATTGAGTGCTATAGATGTCATGATTTAGGGCATTTTCAGTATGAATGTCCTAAGAAAAATGAAGCTAACTATGCAGAGCTCGATGAAGAAGATGAGATGTTAATAAATGTTGAACAACATGAAGCAAAAAGAAGTGGCGCATCGTTCCTGGATTCTGGTTGCTCCAACCACATGGTTGGTGATAAAAATATGTTTTCCAATTTAGACACAATGTTCACACATAGTGTCAAACTTGGAAATAACACCAGAATGAAAGTTTCTGGAATTGGGATTGTGAAATTAATTCTACAGGACACCTGTTACACTGTTAGGGAAGTTTTTTGGGCGCCAAAACTCAAGAACAACCTTTTAAGTGTTGGAAAGCTTCAAGAAAAGGGAGCTGCGGTGCTGTTCAAAAATGGAGCATGTAGTGTCTATCATCCACAGAAAGAAAAAATCGCAGATTCCATTATGAGTGCTAATCGGATGTTCATTCTTCTGGCAGAAACATAAAAAACAAGTGCGAGTAAATATTTACAAGTTTCAAATACAGATCAGTCAACACTTTGGCATCAACGTTATGGCCACCTCAGTTATAAAAGCCTTAGTACCTTGAAGCACAAAAACATGGTGGAAGGATTGCCATGAATTGAGGAACCAAGTGTCACCTGCGAGGCATGTGTGAAAGGGAAACAACATCGAACTACAATCCCAAAAATGAGTTCCTGGAGAGCATCTGAAAACTTCAACACTATAAGTAATTTTTATCAGTCAAAGGAAGTATGCAGTTGAGGTTTTGAAGCATTTTGAGGTAGAAAACTTCAACACTGTAAGTAATCCAATTATTCCTGGACAGAAAATCGACAAAGATAAAGATGGTGTCAAAGCAGATGAGACTTTGTACAAACAGATTATGGGAAGTTTGATGTATCTTACTGCCACACGGCCTGATTTAATGTTTGTGGTGAGTTTAATTAGCCGTTTCAAGTCTTGTCCAATGCAATTACACATTGCAGTAGTAAAAAAGGTTTTGCGGTACTTAAAAGGCACAACTGGTTATGGGGTTTTCTATAAAAGGGGCGGAGATGGTAAATTAATTGGATTCACTGACAGTGATTATGCTGGTGACATGGAGGACAGCAAAAGCACTTCAGGTTACGTGTTTATAATGAATGGAGGAGCAGTAGCCTGGTCATCTAGAAAACACCCATAGTCACTTTGTCGACAACAGAAGCAGAGTTCGTAGCTACTGCTGCGTGTGCATGTCAAGCCATTTGGATGAGACAAATACTCAGTGAGATTTGGCATTCACAAAAGGAAGGAACGAAAATTATGTGTGATAATACTTCAACCATAAAACTGTCAAAGAATCCGGTTCTACATGGGCGTTCAAAGCATATCAGGGTAAGGTTTCATTTCCTCAGAGATCTTACCAAAGAAGGAACAGTAAACTTATTGTTTTGTGGCACTCACGATCAGCT
>CANUEX010010425.1:0-52097 GCA_948099535.1 Jatropha multifida
AATATCATTTCTAATAATTAATTCCACCAAAAATACCAATTTCACTAATTAATTCATCAACCTCCTACTTAATAAAATTATTCTATCAAAATACCAATAATCAATATCCTAAAATCAATTTAACTTCCATAATTTCAATTAATCAACTTAACTTATAACTAAATAATCAATCAACTACCATAATTCTATTAATATATCATATAATCAACTAATTAACTATAATAATTCCTCAAATATTAAAAATTCAACCTAAAACACTAAAAATTACTAACAACTAACCACAAATATTAAAATCTCATTCAAACAATATAATTCACAAATTAATCAACTAATCAACATAATTAACTACTCAAATAATAAAATCATTCAACCAATTATTCAAAAATTAACCAACTAATTAATTACAAATTTAATCAAATAAATTCTAAAAGTAATAAATTTATATCCAATAAATGTCAAATTCCCAAAAATCCTTGAATCGAAGGTTGAAGGAGGAGACGGTGGCCGGAGTAGCAAGTTGAGCTTGCTGCCAAGGTCGCGTGGAGGAGCTGGTGGTGGCTCTAGGCGGCGCGACGCGAAGAGAGTTGCTGCTCTGTTGCTTCAGCGGTGGCGCAGAACAGAGGAGGAGGAGGAGCTGGTCGCGCGACTGGAGTTGCTGCGAGAAGGAGGGAGGAGCTGTTGCCGCATGAAGGAGCTGTGGCAGAAGCTCGTGGCGGCGCGGCGCTACTGCTCGTGGAAGAGAGGAGGAGGCGACTGGCGGTGCTGCCGTTCTGCTGGAGGAGAAGCTCGCGACTGCAGAGAAGGCTGCTGCTGTGGCGGCGCGGGACAGAGAAGGAGGAGGAGCTGGCGGAGCTCGTGGCGCAGCAGAGAGAGGCGGAGCAGAGCTGTGATGGTGGCTGGCAGTGCTGCTGCAACAAAGGCAGTGAGAAAGAGACATAGAGAGGGAGGCAGCGCAGGGAGAGAGGAAAGAAGAAAGAAGAAAGAAAGAGAAGAGAAGGAAGAAGAAGAAGGAAGAAGAAGAAGGTGGTGGCGCAGGGAGGAGGCTGGCTGGCTGAGGCAGTGCGAGGAGGGAGGACAGGGATGGTGGCGTCGGGAGGAAGGAGATGAACATTTAAAGGGAAAAAAAATAATAAAATAAAATAATAATAATAATAAAAATATTAAAATATTATAAAATATTATAATTATTAAATAAAAACAAACCGTTCAAGGTAAGTTGTCGGGGTAAAAAAAATAATGACGCACAGTATTTTTCAAAAATATCCGATTCGGATCTAATTTAAATTAATTCGGTCCAATTAAAAAAAATATTGGTCCGATTTTATTCGATTAACGCTTATTCAATAAATTTTCGGGCAAACCAAAATGATTTTCGGTCCCGATAATATTACGTGGCGTAATATTATTGGCTAAAAACTTACAATTTAAATTTAAATAAAAATATTTTGAAATAAAAATTTCGGGGTATTATAATTATATTTTCAAACGCGCTAGGTTGGGTCACTCGGGTTGGGTCCAATATAACGAGTCATGTGCAGTGCTATCCCCGTTCAAGACATACAATATGTACCAACACAAGAAGTTAAAATTTAACCATTTCCATAATAAAAATAAATTAGGTGTAATCCTATACTACAATCATATCAATAGTTTGTCAGCTCTTTTTAAGACCGTGAACAAAAATTTTATATCTTATCTAAATGAAATGATTTAATCTTCTATGTACATAATGAACTCTATATATTAACGCATCCACTAATATAAAATAAAAGACGATAATTATAAATATATCATAAATAATTTATTAAATATAAATCTTAATTTCATTAATGATAAGTAATTATTCAAAAACTATACTATTACAAAAACATGGTTAATAGCATAGTTCTGAAAATCGGACCGGACCGACTGGTTCGATTGGGAATCGAGCTGTGGTTCGATCTAGGTGGCGATGAAAAACCGGATAGTAAAAAAATTGGTCAAAATCGGCGAACTGGACCGGTAAAAAACTGGTTTGATTCAAATCTGAGTATTTTTCAGAAATAATGATTTTTTTAAATTTGAGCCTCCAAAAACTTAAGCCTATTAATTTTTTAATCTTTGGGCCTTTTTATTTATAAACTCAAATCCTAATATATTAATTAAATGAAAAATAATAATATGTTTTACGGTAATTAATTTTTTATTTTAAATTTATTCATATTTTATTTATTTTAAATTATTTACTATTTTTTTGTAAAATTCAAATTTGAAAATTTTTTTTATTTGAGTTCAAAATCTTTTTTTTAACCTATATTTTCAATTTTATTTAATAAATATATTTAAAAATATTATATATAAAAATCTAGTTCAACCGTATTGAACCCGATCTAATCTTCCGGTTCGATGAACTCTTACCTTTACCGATTCACTGACTGGTCCGGTTATCAGAACACTGGTTAATAGCATAGTCCCATCAAAACTGAGGCTCCGATTATAAAAGTTCAACCTGACAAAATTGCAATCCAAGAGAGAAATCTGAATTTAAGTTTCAAAATTTAAAATTTTTTTCTCTTCTCTTCAACCTCCTACTTTTCTTTTCCCTTTGTTTTCATTGAAAATCTTTAAGATACTTTTGAGATAGAAAAAAATGGTTTCAACAATTTTTAATTTTTTTAAAATATGTTCTTCCTCTTTTTTTTTTTTTTAAAAAAAAAACAATGATTGATTGTAAGTAGGAGCGTGGCAATTTTTTTTTTCCTTTTCTTTTGGAAGGAGTATGGCAAAGTTTTAATTGTAAGACTAAAGGAAAAATTTTGTTAAAAATTTTCTGATATACCCTCACATCCACATTTTCTGATATACATCTTACTCTTTTAATTTAATTTATTTTTGAGATAGTAAAGATATCTATTGACACTTCAAATTTTGTTAAAAACATGATTCACGTTTTCTATATTTATGTGAATTAAACATATTATCATATGAGCAAAGGAGGGAGATAACTATTGTGACTAAATTGCAAAATGAATCAAATTATAGCTTATGTTATTATCTTTATAAAAAAAATTAATTTTTAAATATATTAGAAATATATAGTTTAACTATACATAAATAATTGAAATACTAGCTATGGTTAATTCTAATATCATTATAATCTTTAAGATTATGATTAAACATAATTAATCACAATGAAAATTATTATATGAACCAAACTGTTTACTAACAGTTCAGAGAGTTTAGGTTTTCCTGATTCAGCTGTTTACTAACAGTTCGAGGGTTTCGGTTTTCCTGATTCAGCTGTTTATTAATAGTTTGAGGGTTTAGGGTTTAATTTTTAAGATTTTTGTTTAACTTTTTCAAGCTAGTTTTGGGTATGCAAGGGAAGCCTATTGGCTTAGGATTCACTCCTTAAAATGCTAAACTTTTTCTGGTATTTTTAACCCCAATTAATTTTTTTTTGTTGCTGATTAAAACAAAAAAACATTTCAGAGGCTCGATTCAATATAATGAAGATATCAAGATCACTGTTGCACTCATCGCAAATGACCAAAATAACCCTAATCTCAAATCCCAAAAGAACCAACTATATATAAATATTAGCTCCAAAGATACTGTAGAGTTCAAAAAAGATGTGCCATCTAAATCGGATACTGTTCAAAAATTTCTAATGATAAAAAACTAGACGCCATTTTCATCTCTCCTTCAAGCGCCATTTTCATCTCTCCTTCAAGCCCAAGTAATCTCTCACTATGTTCTTTTTTATCTCTTTTTGTTTGGGTTGTTTCTTGTTACTTGTTCTTATGATAAAAAAGGAAGATTCAATCCCAAAAACAAGCCAAGCCTGTGCAGTTTGCAAGTACCAAAGAAGAAAATGCACTAAAGAATGTGCATTAGCCCCATATTTCCCCGCCGATCAGCAAAAATCGTTTCGAAACGCCCGGAGATTATTCGGAGTTCATAACATTTTGAAGATACTAAAGCAAGTGAAAGATGATGAGAGAGATGAGACAATGAGATCTATAATTTATGAGTCTAATATGAGAGCAAGATTTCCTGTTCATGGCTGTCTGGGTATTATTATCCATCTCAAATTTCAGGTAGAACAAGTTAAACAGCAGATTTTGCATGCCAAAAGGCAGATTGAAATTTGCAAGAAGGATCAATGTGATGGATTTGTGAATAGTAACGGAACCCGAACCAGAACCGGAATTGGGACCGGGAAGGGGAAGGAAAGTGATGATATTGTAGAACCCAGAAGGGTTAGTAGTAATATTATTGTCAATAATACTAGTATCGAGATGAAAACAAACCCTAATTCTTTCGATTCTATTCAACAAGAGATGGAATATTCTCTTCGTTACAATCAATCACATACCATTGATATTAAAGAAGCGTGTCCATCGAGGTATATTTTTATTTAATCAAATGACTAGGACTACTAATTCAATGGTAAATTTCCATCCATAACATTTATAAACATTTTCAAAATATAAAGCTTAGATGTTTTTATGTTGCTTTCTTTATGTTTGTTACTAATGTCTAACTGAATGTGCAGTGCAGAATCAAGAATGAAAAATATTAGTTGAAGTATTCAAGAATAATGCTGCAAATTTCGTTATTAAAGATGCTGAATCAATTATGATTTTGATTCAAGTTTCAATTAGGGTTTTGAGTTTTTGGCATATACATACATAGTTTTTCTGGTTCGGGTTTTGAGAAGAACTGGAATTGAAAATTCATTTCGGTTCTTGAAATTTTTGGTTTGATTTGCTGATTTTTTTTAATTTGCACTGGACTTTTTAACTTGGTTGTACTTAATTTTTTATTGTTGCTTGATTGTAGGCCGAGGTTTTCCTGATCTATTGTATTGTTTTTGTTAGGTTTTTATTTAATATTTTCAGCCTAGTTATATGGGTGTATTGGAAAAATCTATTCGCTCGGCTAGATTCTTGAAAATGCTAAATTTTTCTGGTATTTTGAATTCTAATAAAAAATTTTTGTTGCTGATTAAAAAAGAAAAAGAAGAAGAAATTTTCGGTTGGATTCCAACTTAAAATTAATATTTTTTTAATTTTTTAAAAATTATTAATGTTAAAATAAATTTAAAATACTTGATAATTGAAGAAAAATTATTCATAATTGCATATAAAAATAGTATAAAAATTATAAACATTTACAAAATATTTATTATTAGAAATATTACAATTAAAAACTGCATTTAATTAGAATTACTTGTTAATATTAGGTATAATAGCATATACTTAAAATATTATTACGTATTATAACATTAGGTATAATTATGATATTATTAGGTATAATACTAATTAATATAATTATAAATACAAAAGTTATAATCATAATATTACTAGAATATTAGTTATAGTTAGAATGGTTATAGCTACATTGCTAAATACGATTATAATACTAGCTATAATTAGAAAAAAATAATAATTATAATACTAGTGATAGAATAATTATAGTTATAGTTATAATATTTATCATAATTATAATAATAAAAGCTATCAAAATATATTCATAAAAATACCTAAATCATTTGTTGTAAATGCAATATTTTTATATGACTGACGAAAGTATTCAATTCTTTTATTAAATTTTATAAAATCATCCAAACATATAATACAAATTTGATTTGATATGATATGAAATAGTTTTTAATTTTATAATAAGCCTAATGCATAATTTTGGTCTTGAATTATTATCATTTTTCCTAATAAACTTTTGATCTTTGCGAGTATTCTATATATCGTGATCCTGTATTAATAAATTCTTTAGTAACCATACCTCTCGCCATGTAGGATGCATTCAATCACGTAGTATCCAACATGGCATGATTAACGATTATTATTGTCAAATAACTTAAATAATTTGTTCTTTACTATTTTCTCTCTATTCAAAATCAACGTCATGAACTGTATTCATCTATCTCCCTCCCTCAGCTGATTTTATTTTTCCAATTAGAATTGATTGGAAAATTGCAACATATGTGAAGGAATTAAGAAGTTTGAGCAATTGTTAGGAACTGATTATGGTAAGTCAAGTTTTTGTGTTTCTGGTTCGAGTTTCGTTAGAAATATAAGCAAAAAGCATCAGGAAATTACAGAGGGAGTAGAAGCCAAAAGAGATAGATGAAGAAGAAGAAGAAAATAGGAAGTTAGCTTAGCTGAAAAAGCCAAAACTAATAGATTCTCAGATTATCTCAAACGGTAGATTCTCATCTCTTTTGTACTCCAAATATTGTGATTTTCTTCTCTTGTGTTTTTTTTTATTTCATTCTCTTAATTTTCTTGAGCTAAAAATTGTAAAGTATGGTTTGGATTGTGATGTTTATATAAATAAGATGAAAATACATTTCGCGAGTTGCTTTATTATTATTTTTTTAAAAAAATTATTTTATTAATATATATAAATTATAATTTATAAATTGCGTTTACTAATAAGTTAACAAAGAAAAAAACTCTTAATTAAAAGATAAACTCTAAAAATTTAAATTGAGTGTCAACCAATAAAGATAGTCATATATATATATATGAAGTTTGAAAATTAAGAACTAATTTAAGAGTCTTGTTTAATAGTTTCTTTTAAAAAATTTAAAATCTAGAATATATAAATATATAAATATATATTTTGCATTCAATTATCCTTTCATTCAACAGTTTAAGAAATTCAACAAATTTCATAAGGTCAGTTTATATACTAATAAAATTAAATTGTTTAACATCACCACAATTAAATGAAATATAAAATCTAGAATATATATATATATATTCAGCAAATAATTTTAAGCGTATTACTCCAATAATATACAATTTCGATTGGATATCATTATCGAGTAGGAATAATGATAGAAGCAAAAAATTTTTTTTGAAAATGCATGATTTCAAAAAATATTGAGTCTGATGAGGAATATGATAATTGATGTTTACTCGTGATACAATAATTAAATTGTAAATATAAAAGAAAATATGTAAAATACAATTAATTGATGCTCTATTAAAAATAAAGAAAAAAAATTCAATATTTAATAAACTAACAAAAGAAAGAAAGCAAAGTAGTAACCATATGGATATACAATTAAAAACAAACTAACTATTTATGAAAAAACAATCAATTTGTTCATTTAAGTCAATAACAATTATTATATATAGATATAAAATTAAAAATTTTCAAAAATTAAATTATCTTTAAAAAATTTTAAATTTAAAAAAAATAAAAATCAAATATAAAATAAAATTGAATACTTTTTAAATTAAATTAAATTTCAAAATATATTGATATTATGCAAATATTATATAATCATCCAATCAAAACATAGAAAATAAAGAAAAAAAAGCTCCAATTAAAAACTTTCAAAAGCTAAATTATTTTTAAAAATTTTAAATTTTAAAAAGTGAAAATTAAATACTAAATAAAATAAAATATTTATTAAATTAGATTAAATTTCAAAAATATATTGCTATTATCTAAATATTTATTTTAAAATTAAAAAAAAAGATAACCATCCAATCAAAATATAGAAAAATAAAGAAAAAAAATTCAAAAATTGAATGTTTTAAAAAATTTAAATTTTGAAAAATGAAATTCAAATACTAAATAAAGTAAAATAGTTGTTAAATTAGATTAAATTTTAATATTATTATTATATAAATATTCATTTTAAAATTAAAAAAAAATTTAATCATTCAATCAAAATATAGAAAAATAAAGAAAAAATTTAAAAATTTCTAAAAAAAGATAAATAGAACACTCAAAGAATAGAGTGCCGCACACATCTCTTTACTTCAGGATTATACGTATATAAAGATTTTAGTTCATTTTTATAGTTCCTCCAACAAAAAATTAATGATGATAAAAGATGTTCAATAAAATGTGTGAAAAAAAACTAACATTAAAAGGATGATATCTTTTTTATTACAGTCATCATTTTCCTCCTATATTGATTATAATTCAACACATGGGTAATTATTTAGTCTATGTCAATATGTATCCATTCGGTTTTTTTCCCAGGTGTAATTATTTAGTCCATGGTTACTGAAGGATTTATTAATATGAAATTACGATAGAATTCCGTAAAATTTAGGGCCATTAAAAAAACCGGTGATAATTCAGAGATAAAATTATACATTAAGCTTTTATAATATCAACCATATTGTTATATTTATATATATATATATATATATATATATAGATTATCATATTTAGTCGGACATAGGAAGATGTTGTGTGTACATTTTATAATTTAGTATATTTTTAAATATTAGATATCGCGAGGCAAATAGTTTTGTTGTATACACTATTTTTATTAATAAATAGTAGTAATAAAAGTTATTTTTTATATTTAAAAATAATAAAAAATATATAAACTGATTCTTTTGTTTGATATGGTTCTTAATAACCACCATAATCAAAATCAAAATAGTAAAATGCATTTGATTTGATATGGTTTAAAAAATTATTTGTTATAATTTTAGTCTCTAGTGTTTTGAATTAAATTTCATTTTAACCCTTTAATATTCATAAAAATTCTAATTATTAAATTAAAAAATATTTTAATTTTTTAAACTGTTGCATCGTGATAGTATGAAGACAAAATTACTAATTTTCAACAAGAAAAATAATTTAAAAAAATGTAAAATAAGTGAAACCTCAACACTTCTTTTAATTAACCTGATGAACTGTTATTTTACGAATTTTTAACTGTCAAAATGACACGTAAGAAAATGACAATGCCATTTTTTATTTTTTTGCCTAATGCTGACGTGGCAAGAGCTAAACTGGGTCGTCTTTGTTCTAGCACTAGCTTAAGCAAAAGCAGACCAACTTTCACTGGTCCAAAGGAAACCTCGCCCATGCCTTCGCTTTCTCTATCTGCTTCTCCCAGGCAAGTTTTAGATCCCGCTTTATCTTCCATCGTTTCTCTTCCATTATTTCCCTTAACCAAGTCCCATATTTACACCAAGGCAAAACCCAGAACCCACTTTCTCCTCCTCTCTGCAACCAAAAGAGATGTCTGGACAAGAAACACAACCAACAATGGAACGACACGGTACCATCCAAGAAGACAAAACAAAGAACCGGTCTATTTAGACCACAGTATAGACATGGACGAGCTATTGACCTCCATTAGCCAAACCCAAAACGAGCATGAACTATACTGTTTGCTTTCGCCCTTCAAAGACAGGCAACTCTCTATTCGTTTCATGGTCTCGCTTCTTTCGCGTGAATCAGATTGGCAAAGATCCCTCGCTGTCCTTGATTGGATTAACGACATTGCGCGTTATTCTCCTTCCGTGTTTGCTTACAATGTCGTTTTGAGAAATGTACTTAGAGATAAGCAATGGGAAATTGCACATGGCCTATTTGACGAAATGCGTCAAAGAGCTCTTGCACCTGATAGGTATACTTATTCTACACTTATTACTTATTTCGGAAAAGCGGGTCTGTTTGATTCTTCTCTTTTTTGGCTCCAACAAATGGAGCAAGACGGTGTTTCTGGTGATCTTGTTTTGTATAGTAACTTAATTGAGCTTTCGCGCAAGTTGTGCGATTTTTCTAAGGCTATTTCCATATTTATGAGGCTAAAGAGAAGTGGGATTACACCAGATTTAGTTGCTTATAATTCAATGATTAATGTTTTTGGGAAAGCTAGATTGTTTAAGGAGGCGAGGATGTTGCTAAAGGAGATGAGAGAAGTAGGGGTCATGCCTGATACAGTGAGTTATTCAACTCTTTTGAGTATTTATGTTGAAAATGAGAAGTTTTTCGAGGCCTTATCTGTTTTTTCAGAGATGAATGATGTCAAGTGCCCGCTTGATCTTACTACGTTTAATATTATGATTGATGTTTATGGACAGCTTGATATGGCTAAGGAAGCTGATAGATTGTTTTGGAGTATGAGGAAAATGGGGATTGAGCCAAATGTTGTTAGTTATAATACCCTTTTGAGGGTTTATGGCGAGGCTGAACTTTTTGGTGAAGCTATACATTTATTTAGGTTGATGCAGAGGAAGGATATTGAGCAGAATGTTGTCACTTATAATACTATGATCAAGATTTATGGGAAGTCACTCGAGCATGAAAAGGCGACAAATCTTATTCAGGAGATGCAAAAAAGAGGGATAGAACCGAATGCCATCACATACTCGACGATCATTTCTATTTGGGGTAAAGCAGGGAAATTGGATAGGGCAGCATTGTTGTTTCAAAAGCTGAGGAGTTCAGGGGTTGAGATTGATCAAGTACTATATCAGACAATGATTGTGGCTTATGAGAGGGTAGGCTTGGTTGCTCATGCCAAACGTTTGCTTCATGAACTCAAATGCCCGGATAATATTCCTAGGGAGACTGCCATCAAAATTCTTGCCAGAGCTGGCAGGATAGAAGAGGCCACATGGGTTTTTCGCCAGGCTTTTGATGCTGGAGAGGTAAAGGATATATCTGTTTTTGGATGCATGATTGATCTTTTCTCAAGAAACAAAAAACCTGCTAATGTCATAGAGGTGTTTGAGAAGATGAGAAGAGCGGGATATTTTCCAGATTCTAATGTGATTGCTCTTGTTTTGAATGCTTATGGGAAATTGAGAGAATTTAAGGAGGCAGATGCTGTATATAGAGAAATGCAGGAAGAAGGTTGTGTTTTTCCAGATGATGTTCACTTTCAGATGCTGAGTCTTTATGGTGCAAGAAAAGAATTTGTGAAATTAGAATCTCTACTTGAGAAGCTGGATTCTGATCCTAACATTAACAAAAAGGAGTTGCATCTTGTTGTTGCTAGCATATATGAAAGAGCAAATAGATTAAATGATGCATCTCGAATCATGAGTCGAATGAGCAAAGACGGAATTCTGAGATAATGACTGTTTTAGAGTTTTAAATCTGTGGTTTCTTGTTGATTATGCCAATTGTTGTATAGTTCACCTTTCTGCACTAACTATTTTTGTGAATGCTTTATTGAAAAATTACTTTTCTGTAAATATTAAGCCTGCCAAAAATAGCAGTGCTTTTGCAGATTGTGTACGGGTTCTCTAGGGATGTAAAGCAGTCTTCTTCTGAGTCTGGATAAATCTACGAATAATCTATATGACTGAAAATTAATGTGATGTCATTTGAGTCCGGTGGAGATTTATTGTTAGTTTTTGTTCAGTTTGGAAGATTATTTGTTCAATCAATGTGGAGAAACGCATGTTGCAGAAACGAGAGTTTGGAGACTTATTTGTTGCTCCGATATAAAATGTCTAATACCTGGAAGTGGAAACTCGTGTATGGTTTAGAGGGGAGGTGTTTGGTAAGCTTTTAATCTGTAGGTTGACAGTTGATAGAATTTCTAATTAGCTGTTGATTTCATCATCAACTGTCAACTCTAGATTTCAATTGATAAGTCTTAGTTTCAAATTAATTTTAAGTGGAATGGGAGAAGTCTACGAGAAAAAGAGATCTACCAATTACATGGTTCATTTTAAATTTTGATAAACTAAAAAAAAACTTGTGATATTATAAAACTTAATTTATTTTTCTTCATTCCCATTACATTGGGAAAATTAATAGTAATTGAGACATTTCCTATACTAAATATGCATATTAACAATATTGATGAATTTAAAATTCAGAATAATATCCAAAACATAGAAACTAGCATAAAAGAAGAACGCTCTTGCAAGAGAATTAGAAACTAGCATGAAGAAAGAAGAACGCTCTTACACGGGAATGAATTTCCACATTGACTTGTCTTCGAATCCAACGAATTCTAATATCAATTGTTTTCATTAGGCTATGTAACAACTCTATTAATTTTTCATTTATATAGAAAAAGAAAAAATAATATAAATAATTAGCAAAATATGTAAATATTTCCAACAATAATTACTAGACTCATGAGTATCATTAAATGCAATATTTTTGTAAAATTTTCTCTGTTTTATTATGAGCTCATAAATCTCTAAAAAGTGAGATCTTCCAATTTTTTTTAAAGAAAAATCAATATATACACTTCATCTCATGAAGCAATCAATTCCATTTAGTACGTATGCGCCGCAGAAAAAATTAAAGCAAAAAAGGGTTTTGCTATTTGTCATCATAAATGAAATAAGGCCTAATAGCATAAAAAAAAACCATTTACTTATATTTTTGTATTAAATTTAATCTTTTTATACATTTGATCAAATTGATGCTGATGTATCACTCAGGTATAATCTGTGGATCTCATAAGATGTTAGGTCGTTGCTAAAACACCAGTCCATGTGAAATAAAAGAATTATTTAATTTAAAAATATTTAATATAAAT
The DNA here is from genome assembly GCA_948099535.1 of Jatropha multifida. NCBI lineage: Eukaryota > Viridiplantae > Streptophyta > Magnoliopsida > Malpighiales > Euphorbiaceae > Jatropha > Jatropha multifida. The sequence goes on from CANUEX010010425.1 coordinate 12,281, forward strand.
AATTATTCAATTTTATATAATCTAAAAATTTGAAGTTGTTATTATTAATTAATTTTAAAAATTAAAAATGATAGTTTTATATATATTTGTTATATGAATTTAATCGATAACAAATATGAACTTTCATTATTTTTATAATTTTAGCTCAAATTAAAAATGAAGTAATTATTTATGGAATATTAATTTTACAATATCAAATTTTTAATTAGAATTAAAATATATAATAATTTTATTTACAATTGAAATTTTTATATGAAAAACATAAACTTTATAAATATAAAAATTGAAAAATTGATTAAAAATCCAATTGATTTTAAATGATTGTTTCCATTGATTTTAAATTTTAACTTCTCTCCTGTCCATTTTTTCAACAACCTGCTAGTTTAGGTTTTTCTTTTCTTTCATTTCTTTATATAAATCATCTGTATTCGGATTTTACTACTTAATTCAACTCGAAATTGAGTTATAGTTAAGATTTTTTATCTCCCCGTGGAGACGGCGGGTTCAGTCTATTAATGAATAATTTTGGTTTGGATTTCTTTTATTCCAAAAAGAAAAAAAGAAGAGAAATAAAAAAATAGATGTGTTCTGTGTTTGACCTTGACCTGTAAGCTACTGGTATTTGCTTCTGCCCCAACAAGAAGTTGGTGAAATGTTAATACGTAGGTTAACTTGTAATGCCTTTACCCAATTAATTCAGTGGGAATCGTCAGCCATGCCAAAGTAAAATGACAAATATGTTAGGTCAAATTAGTTGATAAATATAATACTGAATTTTGAAAATTTTGGTCATCCACCGCATTAACAATTTTAACTTCACATAAATATACAATATATTTTTATTTATCTAATAAATTTATAAATACCATTTCCGTTTGTTCATTTTATTTTTTGTTTCAATAAATATAATTTCAACACTTGCGATGACTGAGATTATTCCTCCCTAACGAAGGTTTTGAGTTCAAACTCTATATACAGAGTCCATTTAAACACTCGGAAAAAATCATTTTGCCTCCCTTTATATTTATATATATATAGAAGAGTAGAGTTTAGAAATATATGATTACCAAATACCGGAATCTTACATTCTGAAGTCATTTTCTTGTATGATTGCATCAACCAAATGAGTCTTTAGATTGTTTCTAAATAATTACCATTTTCTTGGATCTTCTCTGAAATTATAAAACCTAATAAGGTTAATATCTGGTATATGAGAAGTTGAGAGAGAGAAAAAGAAACCATTAACTCATATTTAGAAATAAAAAACAACTGCTCTTACAGTTAAAATGTTTTATTCTGTTTCTCATCTTCTGGAAATCCCGACAAAAAGTTTAATTTTTAATATTTTTTGAAATTAATGTAATACCTGAAAATTAGTATAAATAATTTGGATTAGTAAAAAAAAATAAAAAAAGAAAAATAATTTAGCCAAAGAATATGTTAGCATTTCAACATGTCTTGTATCTTTTTCTTTTTCTAATTCATAGGGAAGTCCAATGAACCGAAATAATACTGTGAGCTACATAATAAGAATAGCTTTCCTCTAAACTCACTAAATTAGTGAAAAACAGAGAGACACATAAATGAATAGAATAACCAGACTACACCTGATTGACAATAGGTCTTGCACCTTTAATATTTGGACTACCATCAATAATTATATAACAATGCATTTGAGGATTAAATTATTTTTTTTAGAAATTATTTGACTATTGAATTATTAATTTGATAGCACTTTTCATTTTCATTTCTTTTTCTAACTTTTTATAATAGGAAATGTAATCCACAATGAATTATTAATTTGATAGCATTATTATCTTTTCAATTTTCCCTTTACAATAAAGTATTAAGCATGTCTTATCTCTTCACCACTAAATTATCAGTCAATACAATCAACATTGCATGGTCTAATGGAACTTCCCTTTACGTAAAGTCAGCATTTTGAGATCGTATTAGATTTTTATTTATTACACTTTCGAGATCATATAAATGAGAGTGAACTTTTTTTTTTCTTTCATTTTTTTTAAAATTTGTTGCATGACTTCATTTATCACAAATAAATTAATAAGTAGATTCGAAATTAATGTATTTAGAGAAAATACGATTTTTTAAATAAAATATTTTATTTTTATTACCACGTTAGTATTTTTTATGAGGAGTATTTCGGTGAGTGATTTTCCGTTAGAATGATTATTATCGTAATAGACGCATAACCAATGTCTACAATGATTATTGTAATAAGATTAACGTTATGAATAAGTAAAATAAAATGGATAAAGGTGTAATTATAATCAACCCTAGGGGATTAAATTGTTATTTTCCTCTATTTTACTTCAAAATTTCTTTATATAATAATAAATAATTTAATTATTATAAACAATCTTTCTCAAAAGAAATATTGTAAACAATAAAAATTAACTGTATTATAAACTAATTTAATAATATAATAACTACTTTATATAAATTAACTATATATAAATAATAGAACTAATTGTTACAATTATTAATTATAATTTAATTATATGAATTGAGACATTCATAAATAATTTGAATTCACTTCAACAAAAATTCAACTTGACTCGAGTTCATTTTTCGAATAAAATTTGAAATTAATTTTTAAATTTATTTAATAAATGAAATAAATTTCATTTAATAAACAAATCAAGCTTAGATTTTTTTAAATTCAATTTGAATTAATTCATTTAACTATATCATTTTTTTTTTCTCATGCATCACTCTTTTATTCTCAAGAAAATAGATCTAAGGGCTACAATCGTATTAAGGAGTTTTAGTTTTGAACCAAACAAAAATAAGATAGATGGATTTTGTTTTAGCAGAAATTTTCAATTCTTATTTCGTAACTATTGAGATTATAATCAGTTCGAAGCCATCAATTTTTCTAAAACGTTCAAAAACATCAATTTAATTGATGATTTTAATTAATTTCTTAAAAATAAAAATAAAAATATAAAAATGAAATGTTAGAATCACAATTAACGGTCTAAAAATTATTTCCTTTATCTCAAAATATAACTTGTTTAAGATTTTCGAATAAAGATTAAAAAATTAATTAACTCTTTAATATTATAATAAAATTAAGAGTAATTTGATTAAATTTTTTTTATCTTAAAATCAATAATAACTTATAAAAATATTTATTATATTTAATATAAGTAAAAATAGTATTAAAAAATATTATTTATTATTTTTTAAAATATTTAAAATGATTTAAATTTTGAAACAAAATAGTTACCTAGAGAGAAATACCGAATTATATTTAAGGAAGATGTATTAATTCAATCATTTGAAGATAGATTTTAAATCTAAAATTATTAAGTTATCTAATTAAATTGTCAAATCAATCATTTTTGAAAAAAAAAATTAATTTATTAAATTAAAATTATCGTCTATTAAATCAACCATCCACGTAAAAGATTAAAAACAAAATAGTCACTTAGAGATAAATACGAGTTATATTTAAGGAATAACTATTAATTCAAAATTGAATAATTTCAAGCTAGATTTTAAATGTAAAATTACTAAGTTATCTAATTAAATTGTCAATTCAATGAATCAAATAAATTATTTTTAAAAAAGAAATTAATTAATTTATTAAATTAAAACTGTCGTCCTTTAAATGAACCATCTATAAAAAAGATTAAAAACAAGATAAGCACCTAAAGATAAATAGGAATTATATTTAAGGAATAACTATTAATTCAAAATTGAATTATTTCAAGCTAGATTTTAAATCCAAAATTATTAAGTTATCTAATTAAATTATCAATTCAATGGATCAAATCAATCATTTTTGAAAAAGAAATTAGTTAATTTATTAAATAAAAACTATCGTCCATTGAATCAGCTATCCACACAGAAAGAAAAATTTAAAAAATAAATATATAAAATGATGAAAATTTTGTTAGAAAGGAAAATAAATTAGAAAAATAAAAAACGAAGATAATCCAGTGTTTCGAATATTTTGCATTACTAATCCTATTTTAAATGAAAAATTCTTACACATAAATACTGTTTTTTATAAATACAAAAATGCAAATATATTGGCCTTGTCATTGTCTCCCACTCCCATCATTCACTTTTATTTATTTCTCTTATTAATTTACTCTCTCCCTCAAAAATCAAATTACAGGTCCGCTGCAACCAATTTTCTTTCACCTTCTGTCACGGCGGACTTTACCTTTACCAAAGCCGTCCACCACCTTCATAATCATCCGTTTAACGCTTCAGCTAAAGATAGAACCCCTTAATCTTCATCCACACACAACAATCCTCAAGAAAATGAAGAGATTGAAGAGTTACTATATGCACTTGCGCCACCACCAAGCCATGGAGCGCAAATGGATCTTCCCACTAGCTATTGGGTCTATAGTATCTCTCTTTCTTCTCTTTCTCACCACTCTTACATCTCCTGATGGAATCCCATTACTCCCTATATACCGTTCTTTCTCTACTTTCAGTTCTAGATTTGTGGAACCAAAGCTGCAACCAATTCCTGTTTCTACTCTGCCTCCTCCTCCTCGCTTCGCTTACCTAATCTCTGGCTCAGCCGGTGATGGTAACATGTTAAAGCGAACATTGCAGGCGCTTTACCATCCTCATAACCGGTATGTTGTACATTTGGACCGTGAATCGTCGGTGGAGGAGCGGTTGGATCTGAATAATTACGTGAAGAATAATCCGGTTTTTGTTAAGTTTGGGAATGTGAAGATGATCGCTAAAGCTAATCTTGTAACTTATAGAGGGCCCACTATGGTTGCTAATACGCTGCACGCGGCGGCGATCTTGTTAAAAGAGGGTGGAGATTGGGATTGGTTTATTAATCTTAGTGCGTCTGATTATCCACTTGTCACACAGGATGGTTAGTGAAATGGATTTGGTTGTTTTATTTTTTTTGTTTTAAATTTTGTTTCTATATTTGGTTTGTTTTAGCTTTTAATTTACTTTTGTTTGATGGGTTTCTTTTTGGTTTAACAGATCTATTGCACACGTTTTCTTATCTGCCAAGGGATCTTAATTTCATTGATCATACAAGTAATATTGGTTGGAAAGAGTGAGTTGGAATTTGATTTTTCTGTTTGAAACTATACTGTTTTGTAGTTTTCCAAGTTATGGGATTTATTGGATATGTTGCTATATTTGTAGGTTTCAAAGAGCTAAACCCATAATTGTAGATCCAGGTTTGTACATGACAAATAAAGCGGATGTTTTCTGGGTTACGCAGAGGAGGAGTGTACCAACGGCATTCAAATTATTTACAGGTAAAATTTTGAATTTTGAATTCTGATTTTTGATTTTTTTTTTGTTTAATTAATGTGGGAGTTAGATTTTATTGCTTTTGTTACATGTAGTTTTTGAGCTAATTAAAAAGCAAAATGCAAAATTGAACTAAGCAAAAGGGTGTAATGTGGAGGTCAATTTGCATAAAGGTTCCATAAACTCAGAAGGCAGAAAGAGCTCTGCTGAGACTCAAGATTTTTGTCTATTGCCTATGTTCTATTGATTTCTGTTGTTATGATTGTGATTATTTGATGCGATTGACTTTTGAGCTTCTTGCATAAAATTATTCTCTTTTTCGAATGGCGGGATTTGTTGATATTTTCAATTTTACGACTATGTAGTATAGGTTGTGAAACTTGTGAGGATTCACTTGTTCTGTTTTTTCTACATCGATTATTAAATTTATGTTGGTCAGTGATGCATGATGTCTTGCTAATTGAGACCTAACATAATGGTTAAGTGAAGCCAATTGTTGAAATGGTGGAAGAAGAATTTTTTTTTTTTGAGCCTTTTAAACTATGTTCTTGGGCCAATTGTCTGTCTGTCTGTCTCTCACCACTTCTACGCAGATATATTTGTCCAGACCATATTATAGGAAGAAAGTATTGAGAAATAAATTGATCTCTTAGGTTCTGTTGGACATATCATTATGACAGGTTTTAATATCTTGATCAGATTTTGGGTCTGGTTAGCAGGAGGTGAAATTAGGATCTAAGGATGTGATTACAGATCATGAAACTTTTCTTTAATGTAGGCTGATCAAATTCTCTAAGTAGGGTTAAAAAAAGGTTGGGAAATTTGGATCTGGGACACTGTGAACCACTTGAGCAAATAAATTTGTGTACAACTGTTCATATATTGCCGATACAGCTACTTATGAACTCAATCTGTGGGCTTTTAGTTGAGATAGAATAAAGCTGTAAATGGAAATTTCTGACATTGTTTCCTACTTGGATATATGGCTCCCTAAGTTCTTTAAGTTTGAGCATGCTGTGTGGTGAGAATGAGAATTGAAATGCCCTAGCATTAGATGGTAACTTATTTAGATGATTCACAAGATTTTAAAATTCCTCAACCCTTAAATTTGATTTCTAACTATCACTATTATTTTAAAAAAAAAAAAAAAGATTCTGTAGTTCCTTCAACCTCTGGATTTGGCAAAAGAAAACAAAAAAAAAGGGTTGAATGTGAATGCTTGTTTTCTTCAGATAGTCTTCAAACAACAGTCTACTAAAGCTTGAACAAGAGAAAAATTAGTATATCGTTTTTTTTTTTTTCTGAGAATGCTGAATCATCAACATTTGGTTTATAATAATTGTGAAAATAACATTGTGCAATTTCATTCTTGCTTGCATATATTGGACACTGGACAGTGTTCATGAAACAATTCTCTGTGCATATTAGTAAACTTTTATTGCAGTGTGAGAACTTTGAAATGATTCTCAAATCCATTTTTTGGAGTGAGTTCCTTTGATTAACCCCTGCATCTTACTAAGCTCTACAGTTAATACTGCTCGTCTCTGAGAAGAAACATCAAAAGCCTGACTTTATGATGTGGCTGTACTCTCTCAAAATGCCCTTAAAAGTTGTTTGATCCTTGAGCTTTGTACTGCATGATAGTTGGTGGTTTAAGTCTGATGCATGATACCCTCACTCAAATCTTTTGGGATGCTGGAATTTGTAAATAAGAAATAAATTAAATTTGAAAATGATTATTTTATGGGGAACTAAATATAAGCTTAATTGATGAGGTTATGCTAATATAATTTCTGCTTTCTTTTATAGGTTCTGCCTGGATGGCGCTTTCTCGGCCTTTTGTTGATTACACCATATGGGGCTGGGACAATTTACCCCGAGTAGTGCTTATGTATTATGCAAACTTTATATCCTCCCCAGAAGGTTACTTCCACACTGTCATTTGCAATGCACAAGAGTTTCGCAACACAACTGTGAACAGCGACCTTCATTTTATATCATGGGACAACCCACCTAAGCAGCACCCGCACCACCTCACCTTAGCTGACATGCAGAAGATGATCAACAGTAATGCACCTTTTGCAAGGAAATTCCGTCAAGACAATCCAGTGCTTGACAAAATTGATTCTGAGCTCTTGTCTCGGGGTCCTGGCATGTTTACTCCTGGTGGTTGGTGCATAGGACGCAAGGAAAATGGAACTGACCCATGCTCTACTATAGGTAATACCACAGTCCTTAGACCTGGCCCTGGTGCAAAAAGGCTGGAGAATTTGATAAGTTCTCTGTTATCTAGCGAAAAATTCCGACCAAGGCAGTGCAAATAGCAACACTTTTTAAAATAGAAGGTATTATACAAGCCTTTGGGACAGTTTATATCAGAAGAACAGGGAATCTACAATCAACCAATCTGCATTCCTTCTGGTTTTCAGAAAAAGATTGGTAAAAATATACACAATTCTACAGCTAGCTTAGTGGCATGGACGAGGTGAATTTTGTGGAAGGGAATTGATTACTGCGCCGGCAATACTTCTCCAATGTATTATCATGGTGTAGAGTTCTGAATCCATCCTTGTGATTAGGTGGCCTGAAAGTAGTTTCCTTTTCTCTTAAACTGTATTTTCATGACCAAACCATTCATTGCCGAGCCCTGAATCTCGTGAATGGCTGATGCCTGATGATGAAGTGGGTTAATGTTAGAAAAAAGAAAAGAAAAGAAAAAAAAAAAAGAAATATGAAGTTAATGAAATTTTGTTGTACGATGCCTGATTACATTGTATGAACTGGTTTATTATCTGGCAAAATGTGTTGTCTTTATAGCGATGAATTTTTCCAGATTGAAATGACCCTTGCTCTTCAATACTTGATGCGTCCTCTGCTTCTGCTCTTGATCCATCAAATATTATATTAGTTAAATCAGTTAAATGCTCAGTAAATAATTAAAAATTTGAAAACTAACTGTTCTAATCATGTATTAAATTTATATTTTACATTTAAACCTCAAAAACCTTATAAAATTTATTTACAAGACAGGGTTAAAATTTATTTAAGACAGCATATGGTTAAAATTGTAATATCATTTATAAAGTTTAGAATAAGATGCGGTAAAAATTGTAAGGATGATGGGTGAGTTTAGGTATTGGGCGGCAATAATTTTGTTCAAATTTTCTATTAGGCTTGTACTTGAGTCTGATCGTTGGAAATTTCCAGACTATTACAGTTTTGTTTTTCTATAACAAACGTGTCTTCTAGAGTGTAATCATTGTCAAGTACCAAACTTCGTCCATGGGTTTATTGCAAGTATTGGGTTACTTTTGGTGTGTTTTGAAATAAACTAATCAAACCAAATCAAATCAATGTATGGAAATGAAAATCAAATCAGACCAAAATTAAACTTGAACGAATAACAAAAAGCCTAGAAATTATCTCTTTAGATCAATTATCTATTTTGACATAAATTCACGGGAAAAATTAAATCTTCTTTCAAATCGAAATCAAATTGAATAACTTTTAGGTTGGATTTGAAGAAAATTCAAAATTTAAAATAATTTTAGTCTATTAGATTTTTTTTAATAGAATGTACATAGATATGAATTTATTTATTTGGTCTTTTATATAAGATGGCTAGGTAGCCATTGGATCGTGCCACCACATCAACTAGGAAGATCCTAACTAAACTAAGGGTCTGTTCAGGAAAATTAGTTGTTTTGATAGCTGTTAATTGTTTTAGTGGCGTTTAGCTATTAGCTGTTTGAGTAGCGTTTCATGAAATGTTAAAAGCTAAACGTTACATGAGTTAACTTTTCACAAAAAACTAACATAACTTCTAAAAGTTAATCCAAACGTTATGTTATCGAATAACTTTTTAAACAGCATTCAGTGTTTTGACTAATCAAAACTCTAAAAACTATTCAAAAAACTATTGCTAAACACAATTTAAGTGTGAAACCTTCACTTAGTATTTATTTGCATTAGGCATGGCAGGTCTGGTGAACCGATGATTTCATTTCATCGAACCAGTGGTTCAAGTTCCTTCAAATCATGACTATTAATCATGTGACATTTCGATTAAGCAAAGCGGTTCGAAAAGGGCAAGTAAAATAAAATTTCTAGCAAGCTTTTAGGATGACGAAACTAATCAGAATAATAAAATCTAAAACTAACTAGATAGTCAATAACAATAAGGAGTTCAATGCATTAAGTTTAGAAGATGGACTCGTAATTTAAATTAATTTGCCAATAGATGAATTGTGCGTTCTATTGACTTCTTTCGATATTTGACCAAGTGGTTAGTTCAAATTGTGTTACATTCATGCATACACAGATGTTTATGATAGCATGCATACACAATTTATAATGCCATCCAATATTATTCTTATAAATGTATGTCTTAAACTAATAAATTATGATTATTGCATTTTCATTTGAATATTGTTTTTGCTGCGCTTAGATGGTTTGCGATAAAGCAGTAGCACTATGGATATCAGCTAGGGTTAGAGTCCTTGAAAAGTCGTTGGCAAGGGTTAGAGTTTCTAGAAAAAGCCATTGGTAGGGGTTAGAGTCCCGGTACTGTTGACGGCGGTGGGACTCGACCAACAGAATTGAGATTGAGATGCTCACCGTGTCCATAAATTATGGCAAAGTTTATTTTTGAAAAATATTTTTTAAATGATTTATTTTCCATTGTTTGACTACAATATTAAAAATTAATTAAAAATATTAAAATTTTTTATTTTATTTTTTAACTAATTTTCAAAGTTAAAAAATATCCAAATGACCCATTTGTTATAATTTTATTTTTAGAACAGAATTTCAAACTAGTCTCAGTTTCAATTCTATTTGAATCTGGCCTGGACATTTTAATTACTCACTATTGGGTGGTCGGTCTGATTTGCTAAGGATGGGCCGAGCTGTCTACTGGTTTTGGGATTATAGGCTCCGCCTTGCCAAGGTGGCAAATTATTGTTTCGAGCGTGAATGGATGATTCATTAATGGACCAAACCGAGTTGTAATAGAAATGGCACGATAACTAAATTGAACTTGAATCAACCCGATCCAATTAATGAATTTATCAAAAAATTTAAAAGTGGAAGTAATTCTCTTTAAAAATGAGATACTTAATTTTGCATTTGATGAAAAGAAAACATTTTCTTTAACAAAAATTTTTAAATTCTCTAGAAATACTTTAATTGTATTCTATTTTTATAAACAAATGAAACCTTAATAAATATTATCTAAATAATACATCCACCAAACTTTAATAATTTCCCTAATTTTTTTAAAGGATAATAATTTACTAATCACTTCCTTAATTACCGCGTAACAGTAGCAAAGCCTAAAAAAAATTCAAGAGTTTAGGAGGGCGAAATTGAAAAATTTATTATACATTTTAACCTTAAAATAAAAAATTAAAAATTTTATAGGGTAATTCTTAGAAAGAATTTGGTTAAGAGACCATTACTTATTCCTGGCCTAAAAAATTTTAAACAATTTATATTTATGAATAGAAAATATAGTCTTTTTCATAGTTCCTATCACTGCTTAACTTCTTGGCGCTCACTATTTATTTATATTTATAATCTAATTAATTAAATATATAACTTTTTTTTAATCTCCTCAGAGGAATTGATAGTGCTATGTATATGGCAAGTAGTTGCCAGGACGGCAGAATCTTTGTCTCCTCGTATTGATCTCTAGTTAAGAGCCTTTTGTACAATGATTAATTAATTAATTAAGTTTTTGATTCACTAATTAAACAACAACGTGTGTGTTTAATTTGCATTAATTTATACTGTTACACTGTAATTTTTATTTTATTTTTTGAGAAATTTTCGTATTTTGCCAAAAATTAACTATTTTATCCAACTATTTCGTTATTCCATCTATATTTTTGTTATTAAATATTAAATTAAAAAAAAAAACTAAAATACCATTTTGAATTCTTTAATTGTTTCAAAGAAACTAAGCCAAATAGCTGAAATTACTTCTGATTTTTCTGAAATAACAAAAATGTAATATACGCTGTTTGTCTTCGTTTTCTCCTGATTTACTCTGCAACAGATCGGAGGAAATTTTTTATTATTTTATACACATATTTTTTCCCTCCATTTTTGCTTACTATTTGTAGTTTGTATTATATAAATAGAGGTCAACGACAAGGTTAAGTTTTAGGTTTGCTTCTGCTTTAATTAAAGTAAATTTGTAAATTGCTTCAATTTTTGCGGCGAAAGGGTAACCTAACATTATTTCAGAGATTATAATTTTGCCAGAAATCGCAAATCTAAAAGGGATCTAAGGGTATTTATGTCTTTTTAAAAAAAAGTTGAATTTTTGCAGCAATAATGTGTAAAGTTATATACATAAAGACAAAGTAGTGTAAAGACAAAGGGGGGAATAAAATTATAATTTTTTAATTTTTTTATTAGATTCCATTAAAATTCAATTACCCATATTAACTTGTTATTGAAATTAATCAAACTATTATTATAATTAGTTATCTAATAATCGAAGCAGACTAATGGTTAAATGGAAAATTAGAGATTAATATGTTAATTAGATGAAACCCGCGCACTGCGTGAGTTGCTATACGTTATACTTTATTTTTAAAAAATTTTCAAATGATAAATTTTTACAAAATGAATAATAAAAATTTAAATTTTCAAGCCTTTTTCAATTTCATAAGTGCAGTTCAATTTTTGTGTTCTAATGATAAAAAATACTTTTTATAAAATTCAAAAAAAAAAAAACAAATTTACTGTATCAAAAGTACCATTTTTATCTAAACCGGAGGAATTGCAATCTGAAGTCCTAAAATTTACATATATCTCCACCCCTTCAAATCTTAAAACTGCCATCTCATATACATTAAAAAGAGAAATACTTTATCAACATCTTTTTTTTACTTTAAAATTATATAAATATATAAATTTTATTATATTAAGATTTAAGTAATGGTAATAGTAGTTTGACTAATAAATTTATTGAGAAAAAAATTAAATAATAAAATTTTAATTATTATTCAAGAAAACGCAATGACATGTTGGCGCAATATAAAAAAGAGAGGTACCGCAAAGGGTATCTGAGGAAAAAAGATATAATAACAAAAAAATAAATCAAACTATCTTTTGTTTGAGAAAAACGAACATAAAATATAATATATTAGATAAGAAGACAAAGGGCGTATATTTACAGAATATACTTTAAAAAATAAATAAAATAATTCCTCTTTACCAAAAGGAAAAACAAAAATGATAGTCTTATTAGGTCATAGATATTGACATCACGTGGATGATGAATGAAGCATAAATACGCACTTGGATCGATCAACTTGGATTAATGAAATACATGGACTGGCCTTTCCACGTTGTATGGAAAATGACATCCACCCTAACAAAGTCAAGAAATTATTTGATATTTATTTACATCTTTTTCATAATTTAGTAAAACAAAAAGGAATTTATAGCATAAAATATACTATTTAATTAGATAAATGAAGCTCCAAATATTATTGCTTAATTTTTTTTATTATTTATTCACCGTTCATCAACATATTTTAATGGATCAATGATGAAAATTGTAAATAAATTTATTTTTATTGGTGTTAAAAATATGCTATAAATTCACACGTGCTTTAATAATTTACCGGTAATTTGCACATATTTTTTATGCTAAATAGATTGATGGAATCTCAAGCTAGATAAGCCACCGGTATGACTTCAAAATGTCCTAATTCTATTGGAGGGACACTCAAGGACCTCCCTAAATTTAGCCTAAATCAAATTACATTTACATACATTGGAAATTTAGAATTTTTATGGTGTGGAAAGTCTAATTCATAATGCATATTATTATACCTGCCTACCAAGGTAATGCCAAAAAAAAAAGAAGGATCATCAAGTGTTCAAACCTGTGACATCTAGATCACAATAATCTTTGGGTCATAAGTGGAGTAATTGTATCGTTGCACTGCTCTCTTTGTATTACAAATAAAAAAAAGAAAGAAAAAGAGCAATGAATGATAGCAAAAGGTATAGAAATGGGGATAAAATGATAGAAACTATAAATTAATATAGCGAAAGAAGAAGGAGATGGAGAAGCAGTTGAACAAGTAAAGCAAAAATTACGAAAATTTGCATATCTCCATTGTCCTAACAAAAATACCAGGATAATATGTGAAAGAAAGAAGATTAAGAATACCTGAGTTAATGAGAAGTTGACAAGCTATCAAGAAAAGAGATGTTGACAGAGGAGAGGATAGAGGTTGTAGGGTATCTTGTCATAGGACGCTGGCACTTGCAAACACCTTTTATACAAATGCGTGCAGATGCCACCGCTCCTGCGACAAGACTCCCTCAACCCCTTTTATTTCCCACTATTGTATCTCCAATCTCTTACAGTAAAAGGAAAGGATGGAGCCATGCAAATACATAGAAGATGTAGAGAATATGCAGGCAGGGCAGGTTTCTTTTCGTGTGGAAGCTGTGGGCTATTTAGATAGGTGAGGCTATCATTGTATGGAGAGGTCAAGAAAATCGAGCCTGAATAGTCTTATAGCTAGAGAAGATACATATCTTCCACTTTCCATGTCCAAATTTGTCTTGAATTTTAGTATACATGAAAAGTCTTTCGTCAACTGGTTTGCAACTCTATTATTTGGCTTTAATCTTATGTACCTTCGATGGGTCCCTTCTATAATGGGTGAAGGGACCTCATTATTTAGGTTTTTCTAATAATATTCCAATTCCAACGGTGGTCCCTTTAATACTTATCCCCACATATATAATTTCACATGAACAGAGTTCAAAATTACATAAATTTATCACATGAACAGAGTTTAGACAAAGCAGTTTTTCAAATGTCCTCATCACTCCATCAAGCTTTGAAAAAGAGTGCCAAAAGAGTTTTGAAAATCACGAATGTCAAGGAAATGAAGGTTGGAAAAAGTGAAATTGCATCTCCACACACAGTAATCATGCAAAAAAGTATTTAATTGCCATACCACCCCCTATATTTATATATATCATGTGTGAATATGATCTGAAGTAACTTTTTTAACCTTGTTTTTTATTTGTTAGCAACAAACTTTCAATTTTTTTTTAATAATATAATGAGGTAACAAAATTATATAATGCGCCTGCAATAGGCAACACCTCTTAAATCATGACCAAGCCACTTCCATAAAGCAAAAGGACATGACTAAAAAAAAAAGAAGTGGTGACATAGGTCGAGTCCGTGCATGCATGCTAAAATCTATACGTGGGAAGTAACAATTTGCTAAACATGGAAGAGCTCTGTTTTTGGGAAATCATTGAAGAGCATTTTCTTTATTAACATTCTTTGGTCCTAATTTCATGGTGGGGTCTCTTTGAATATTCAATGTTTTGGCCCTCTTGATTCTCTTTCAATACTCCATCGCTCTACCTTCTCGATCTATCTTTCTTTCCTTTTCTTATTGGTCAAGTTTCTTTCTTGCATTTAAAAACTTAATTACATACTCCGTTCCTTCTATATTGAGAAGGACAATTGTTTTGAGAAGCCAGTTAAAATTTGTTATTCTTTAAGGAGGACTAAATATAATTTTCTATATTTTAAGGACCAAAATGTAATTTATATAAGGAATTTTCTTTTTTTTTTTTTTAAGTTTCTTGGAGTGGCCAAGGCTCTTTAGCGCCCAAACCCTGTGAACATCGAATGTGAAATTTGAATCAAGCCACTGAGGAACATATATTAATAAAGTTCATAAGTAATTAAATTTATAATAGGTTTAATTTACTTTTAATACAAAATGAACTAATTAAATTGCTTTTTTCACCATATATATTCTTTTTTTTTATTTAACCAATATGAAATCAATTTTTAATTATTTTTAGTTTATTAGTCAATTTGACTTAGAGCAAAATTTGTTGATTTTATAATAAATTTCATTATCACTACTAAAATTTACAATTAAATTAATTAATTTTATATATTTGTTTATTGTGGGTTCTTATTTGCCAATTGATAAAGACAATGGGGAAGTTGAAATAGACTAAAATTGTAAACAAATGATGAAATTTACTAATAATTTGGCCTGGCTATTGACTCATTATTATTAAAGAGTCTCTTGCAGATTGTGATATTTGTGACATTGACGAGTTAGCTACATTTCCACTAAAATCTAATTTTTATTTATTTATTTTTTTGAAAAAGAGTTGAAATCTTTAAAATTTTTTTTGAAATTTTATAATTTTATAAATTTTTTTTAATAGTGGGAAAGAGAGGGTTTGAACCTGGATATAATATCAGATAGTACATACATGTATTTAAGACTATGCTTTGATAAGTAATTTTATATAATTAATTAAACGACCAAATCGTAGAATCCCTTTTTCTATATTATCTTCTATGAGAAAAGACATTAACGTTGTACAGTTGCATTGTTAGAATAGAATATATAACTGTTTATTGTTCGACGTCGGAAGAAGGAAGAAAATGATATATTATTTTCTCAATGGCCTTAAAGGTTGCATGTGAAATGCATGGCTCGGAATAATAAAAAATTAATAGGTAAGTAACTGTATTTAATTTAGAATTTTGACTTGTGTGACCAAATGCCAAATAATAAAAAAATTAATTGTCAAGTACTAATTATTTATTTCCTTGCGTTTGATTATATTCTTATCAATTAGGCAGACTTAACTAGAATCCAACATGTAGGCAATGGCCCGTGCCCCCTAATAAAATTTATAAAATTTTACTTTTTATATATAAAATAGTGATGTTTTTTATATGTCCCTCTTGCAATTTTTTTTTAAAAAATTTCGTCTCCTCTAATTATATTTTCTAATTTTTGGCAAAAAATTTAAATAGCCGTCGATTTTATAATTAAAAAAAATCAAATTGCATTTGATAATCAATATTCGTGTTTAAAACATACTAAAAAATGGAATTTAACCATTATATATATGTAGCATATAAAAAAAGAGCATGTCGCTTTTTAGTTTATAATTGAATACACTAAATTTTTTTAGTAATTTCTTTTTCTATAAATAGTAACAAATTACTACAAATGAATTCATCTTCAATTTTATTATGAAATTATATTCTTAATTATGTTCATAGTTGAAAACAAATCGTATGTAATAATTATAAAAACTGGAAAAGTTAGAATAAGATTCAATGCTCTAGAAGTAGATAAATCTCGAATTTTTTTTATTTCACCATCTATTGCCACAAATAAAAAAAATAGTTGATAGTGTTTCATAATCAGAAGATTGTTGCATATGATCAAAATGCTTGAATTGCATCATCTTCTGTTCAACATAGGTTTGAGGATAAAGTTTTTGTATCTGTTGACAAATGTCGTCGATTTTGAAAAATGTAGGCATCTCCTTTGGATCTAAAGTTGAACTAAGAATAACCAATTATATTGTATGATCATTGAACTTTTTGTTCAATGCCTCCAATTGAGATTCAATAACAATATTGAAAATGTTGATTTTATAATGATGCTCATGGTAATTTCATCTTCTTAGTGGTGAACCCTTCCTCTTCTCGCAACATAATAAGCATTCAAATATGATATATGCATATTGACTGATACAGAAAATGATTTCACCTTTGCAATTAAGTCATGTCACCCTTCATCTCTTTTTTTTTTGAATGAGCAATTTAACGAATGAAAAAAGATGCATTGCGTTTAAAATGTCTTGCAGTTGAAATTATAACATTTGGCAGAGAAAATTTGAAATCTCAAGAATTCTTCTTATAAGGTGTAAAATAAAAGTGAATTCAAAAGAGAATAAATGATAAATTTGGTATTTGAACCTTTTAGTTTTTGTGAATATGGTGTCTGAATGGAAAATCTTAACAATTGAATGGTTAAACTTTTTAAACATATTGTTAAGTATCAAATATTGATCTAGTAGCCAAAATCTTATTTCAATAGGTAGCAGAGCCCACAAATATCCAGTCAATATCCTATGTAGACTGACAATACATTGTTGACTTAGACTTATAAAATAATATGATGTGGAAAATGCTAAAAATGATAAATTCGCCCTTTTATTTTACACCTTAGCTAAACATGGAACCTACATCTCTTTCTTCTTTCTTTCTTTCGTTTGCTACCATCACTTGTGTCACCTTCTTCACAACACTACCATTTACATCACTACTGCAATTTAACCCATCATCTCACCTTTATATTTTTTTACTATTTATTTTCATTATACAAAGCCAAGTTAGAAGATTTAGATGTCAAAGCTCCATTAAAAAAATCTATTACAATCAATTAACCATTATTTATCTAAAAAATAAAATGAATCTAAAAATACCCAAACAATCTAGATCCATATAGATACTCAATTTGAGCCATGAAGCCCAAAAAAAGAGAAAAAAGAAAATTGATGAACTCAATACGAAAAAAGCTATATCAAGAGTCATATAAAAATGGTAACTTAATTGATAATTATTGGAGATGTAACTCAAATTGAAAAGAAAATCCAAAACTCACAATTGGATTTGAAGGTCATACAAACAATTGGAAGAAATATTGAGTTTATGATGTAGCTTTTGAAAATAATGATCCTGTAAATCCAATTCCTAGCACACTTTGATATGGCGTCATTTAAGGAGAACCTCGTTGTTTATTGACAATCATCTGTAGACCCTTGCAAAATAACAACCGAGATCATAGAAATAAATGTAGGAGCTTCGGTCATTGGCTAGATTCTCTAATTATGACTGACCAAAAAATAATTCAGTTGATAATGAAGAATAAGACTGCAGCGACAACCTGAGAAGCGAAGAAGAGGGAGTATTCTGCATGATTTTAGAAGAAGAAGATGAGGATGAATTGTGGAGTAGATAGTGAAGGAAGAGATTTTTTCGGGCTCTAGAACTGGAGAAGGATCAGGTCCATGCAGATCAACCATGAATAACCAATCTACAACAAGTGAATGGAGAAGGAAAAATCAATTAGGAGAGATTTACTAAGAAAGGACATTTTATTATTTTCAAAACTTTTCCATGTCATATTTATTCTTGTTCTAACTCAACAATGAAATGTCAGTCCATGTAAATGCTGACTGGACTTCTGTGGGATCCACTAATTGTTGAATCATATTTTCGACTACCAAATTACAATTTGACACTCAATTGGCTTTTTGAAAAGTTGAAACACTCAAGTGTAAAAATTTTCCATCCATACACCAAGTTGACAAAAATCAAAAGTTTGACAACAGAAGTTATTATTTATACTTTAAAAGCAGTTGATGCCTCATAAGATTCATATGTATCTCTATACTAAGTGAAGCAGCTCCATCATCAATGATATACAATAGAATTTCAAATGTTGCACCAAACATATTAATCAAGCTAGAAACAGATCTTAAAAATGAACGCCATTGAATATCTCATGGTATTTGCAAAGTACCAATTTGATTAAGTCATCTTCCTATTTGAAGCTCATTAATAGCAAGTAAATGAACAATGTTTCCAGTATTTTAGTTGATCATTAAACACTTACATTTAGCACCAATTATATTAAGAATGGAACTCAACTTAATGAAAAATGATAAATGGAGATAACTTCTTTTGCTACATAAACTAATGCCAGTTGCAAATGATTTGTCATATAATGAAAGTGAGCATAAGGGTATACACTTAAAATCAAAGCTAATAACTCATTTCATCCTCTCATATTACTTTTGCCATCATAACCTTATCCTCTAATGTTTTAAACATCAAGATTATATTGAGAGATGACAAAAAAGTTCCTTCTTTTAATGTTAATGCAGTAGTGTCCGTGATATGAAGAAGCCCCAAAAAATTACTCTTTCACGCATTCATTCTTATCAATAAATCTCGACACAATAGAAATTACTCCCTAGATTCATCTCAAGCTTCATAAATAATTATACAAAATTTAGCGTTATCAATTGTTCATGGGTAGCTTTTTTTTTCCCTTTTATTTAGGAGGGCTTGTAAAACTTTTTTTTTTTTTATGTATATGAAGGTATAGCAATGAGCTATGGCTGAGGAACTTCACACATTAAAGGAAAGACATGCACGAGATTTAGTTGATCTTCTTTCTAGTAAGACTCATATTGTGTGCAAATGGATATATAAAATCAAGACTTATTCTGATAGCTTTATTAAGCAATATAAAGTTCGTATAGTCGCTAAAGGATACAACTAGAATATGGCATGAATTATGAAGAAACCTTTGCTCTAGTGGCATGATTGGCCTCTATGCGTAGCCTATTAGCTACTGTAGCTATGCATAAATTGAAACTCCTTCAAATGGATGTCACAATTGAATTTCTTTATTGTTCCAATAAGTTTATATGCACTCTACTCATAGTTTTTCTTATTTTTTCTCAAAGTTTGCAAAATTTGATATGCATTATATGAGTTAAAACAAGCAACTAGATGGTTTGCAAAATTATAGTTTTCCTATTGCTCAGTTTGGTTTTGTCACAAGTCCTCATGATTGTTCTTTAGTTATTCATCGCAGTGACTATGTTATTGTTATTCTTCCTTATATTAATTACATGATCATAACAAGTGATGATGTCTCATGCATTTTAGAGTTAAAATAGTATCATAGTCAACAATTTGAAATTTTAAAACTTCCTGAGCTCTACTCGAGCGTAGTCAGCCAACTTTGTGACTTTGCTTAATTAGGATAACCTTTTCACTATTTAGGTGCCTTAGAAGGAGAGGGGTCCCATGGAGTTATTCCTTGAAGGTCAAGCCATAGTCCGTACCCGTGGGAAAAGTGGAAGGAGTTAGGAGGAGGGAGGACCATTTGCCATAAGAAATAGGTGGCTTCGCCTTCAAGCAGTCAAGAAAATTGAAACTTTGGCTTATTTTCTAACTTCTTTGTTCATTAGGTTTTCCATACCTCAGACAGCTACTATCTTTGGCAAGCTTAGTATGCGTTTGATTTGTTTTGTCATGCCGAAATTACTGATACTATATTATACTCCTCTTGATGATCCCATATTGTATTGACAGTTGGTTAGAAGCCTCATTTATCTTACAATTACTTGACCAGATATTGCTTATGCAGTACATTTAGTTAGTTAGTTCATGGTTGCTCCCCGCATCCACCATTTTACTGTAATACTTTGGATTCTTCATTATTTTATACTCTCTTTCATGGTCTTCACTTTTCAACTCATTCCTCCTTAGTATTATCTGGCTACTTATACATAAATTGGGTAGATGATCCCACATTATAGTTCTACAACCAATTATTGTTTCTTTTTAGGTGACTTTTATTTCTTAGTGTGATAAGAAAAAACTCTCACCGCTAAATCTAGTACAAAAGTTGAATATCATGTTGTTGCAGATGCTACATCTGAATTTCTTTGATTTCGTTGGTTATTGGCTAATATAGGTCTCATTCATTCTAGAGCCATAACCCTCTACAACAGCAATAGAAGTGCTACATAAATTGTCCATACTAACATTTTTCATGAGCATACTAAACATATCGAGATTGATTGTTATTTTGTTCGCCATCGTGTTACTAAAAAAAATACCATTCAGTTGTATCTACCAATCAAATTTGTCATATATTTACTTCTAATTGATTTCATGACTTAGTGAGCAAACTCAAGTTGGCATCTTCATTCCCACTTTGAGTTTGAAAGGGGTTTTTAGGATCAATAATTAGAAGATAAAAAGTATGATTTGGTATGAATTATAAGTCAAATCTAGAAGATTATATGCTTGATATGTTATAAATTGCGACATAAATCCTTCATTTGTTATTGAGCTAAATCTCACATTATTGTTAAACATCACTATAATCATTATACATATTCTTTTCTATTTTTGTCTCTCTATACTTTTATAAATAAGTAATCTCACTTTTCAAAATAATTCAATTAATACAACAATTATCCTCTGGTAATGAAAATGTTTGATAAAGATTTAAGGAATTCATTCGTTTTGATTTTATATTTTATATTGGTATGAATTAAAATTAATAACTCTTGGAAAGATTATTAAATTTCTAAATTTAAATTTTAAAAAACTAATTGTACGTAAATCAATAGCAAAATTATATTGTTAGAAACTATTAAACTCTCCCACGTTTTATTAATTCATTATCTCCGGAGGCCACCATTGTTAGTCATAGGTTACCACTAGCAATCTCCACTAGTCATCGACTACTTGTACCATCAGAATTTATCATTTTTATGCATTTTTCACATATAATAATAAAATTTCTATAGTCATGGCTTTAGAAGTTAAAAATGTTAATATTTTTAATTAATTTTCAAGATTGTAACAGAATAATGGAATATGAGTTATTTAAAAAATATTCTTTTAGGACAATTTTTGTAAAATATTTTATACAGCTAAACTTTGAAACCATCTACAAAAATTTCTCGGTCTAAGATTTCCAAATTTGAAAAGTTTTGAGTTAGAAATATTGACCGTAATTTTGACTGCAATAATCCAATCATTCAAGAGAAGTGATTTGACTAATTTCAATTTCTAATGTTGTCTTTTAGTCCTTAGTAACTTGTCCATATGAACACGGCAAGCCGTCTTGCTCTGTGTGTGTGTGTGCGTTTTTTTTTTTTTTTTTTTAATTTTCTAAGAAATTAATTTTCTTTTTTTTTCCATTTATATTCTCCTCACAATGGACAGAGAATTGACAGCACAACCATCAAAGAAATATGTAAGTGGCACATGGATTGATTTTGGTTAATTAGAAGTTTTTTATTAATTTCATTAGAAGAGCCGGAATTATATTCATAATTATTTAATGGATAGAAACTTCAATTAATATTTTAAAAATACTTAAATTCCTAAATTTGTAAAAATTCTCATATTTATATCAATAAAATGTCTTTTAAGATAACCGTCAATTTCCGTTGATGGGATTATAATGTATTCAATAGGTCCCTTTTTATTTTAAACGAAATTTCTTTTATAAATTTTCTCTCTCCTCCATTTTACCTTTTTTCCCCTTTTTTTTCCTTCTCTCTCTCAAGCGTTGGTCTCCTTTTTTAACCCAGATCTCTCTCTATTTCTCTTCCTATTGGTTTTTAACGCCCATCTCTCTCTTTATTTCTCTTACACAGCTCACACCTCTTATGCTGAACTAAATTTCACAAGAAAGGGGGAAACAATTGATGTAGAAAATAAAAACTCAATCAATGGACCAAATATAGAAGCTAGAAATCAATTTCTCCACAAAGTCGTTATTCCTCAAATTGTGCTCCCTATCATCTAACCCTATCAAAAGAACCTACCGTGAAGAAAGTGGATGCGAAGTTGATGAAATTCTGGATTTTTTTATCAAATGAGTTGGAATTGGGCTAGCCTATATAAGTTGAAGATTCGCGTCAATTGGGTCATGGAGCTTTCACCATCCTTTAGATGGAAAAGAGAAAGTTGAAGTGGAAGGTTGTGCTTCATCGTCCATAGAAGATTCAATTTGCAATTAAGGTGTATTTCTGAAGTAAACAATGAAAAGCAAAAGCCGGCCATTACTGTTACCAAAAAAGAAAGAGGCCATCTCTTAAAAAAGAGGCCATAACGTGACAGAGAGAAAATTCATTAAGAAAATTAATTCAAAATAAAAAAAAGCCATGTGCAAAGGTGGGTTTGACATGGAGGAGAAAAAAAATTTATAAAAGAAATTTCATTTAAAATAAAAAGCCACCTGTTCAATTCGGCCTCAAAAAATTAATAATTGCGGCAAAATGCATTTTACTTTTACAAATGTGAGAATTTAAGTGTTTTTAAGATGCAAAATAAAGTTTACATTTCATTAAGTGATTGAGTATATGATTCGTATTCTTTCAGTCAAAATAACTTGAAATCTTTACTTATAGGGTAAAAAGACTTCACAAAATGAAACGGTAAATTTTTTTTCCTGAAAATAATGAAATTATACAATTTTTATATTTAATATCTTGAAAATATAACGAGTTAAAGAAACATGCTTGGGAAAAAAATAAGCTAGAAGTAAAAAATTAATCTATATTAATTTTCTTTTTCTTCAAGTACAATTTAATCAAAATGATAACTTAATATGGATTACAAGAAACCCAAATAAATAGGGGCTAAAAGCTAAAAATAATAATTTAATGGAAAAAAAAGTTAAATATTTAATTGGGGCAAATTGAAAATACTTTAATTTTTTAATTTTTTTTTGCACCAAGGAAAATCATTTTCTTGGAAAAGTTTCACTTTATAATTAATAATTAATGATGCACGTTTATTATTTTTTTTCTGTGCCGTCCTCAAATAATATCCACATGAAATGAGAGTGATGAAAAACAGAATGGGTCAAATAGTTGTCATTCTAGGTTTGGTTATTTTGGGAAAGCCGAATGGCTTTTGTGTAGATGTCTGCGTTTATTAAGCTTTTTTTTTTTTCCTGAATTTTATTTCAATAATAATATTTCTTTCCATTCTATTTTATTTACTTATTATTTATTTTTATAAGATTTTTAAATTTATATATTTAAATAATTATTTATTTTATGATGACTTTTATGATTATTCATTAATCAAATGATTTTTATTAATAATTAATAGGTTAAGAATAAAAAGGACAAAATAAATTTTATTAATTAAATTTTTAATATATTTATTTTGTCAAAATCATATAAATAAAATGGATTGCAAGAATATATAATATATTTTTTTGGTAAAAAAAAGGGTATTTGAATAAATTAGGGATGAATTACCTTATATTGTAAAGCTTAGTACTCATGTGATTTGACTTCAGCTAAAATAGAAAAAGCAGAGGAATTGCAGGATATCTTGTCGCCGGAGGATGGCTTTAGCTATGGCAGCCCGACTGCCCGACAGGGATATTAGCACCGCTAGCGCCATCTCTCCGGCGACAAGAAACCCCCAACTCCTCTAATAATATGCTACATATCTTCTTTCTCTTCCTTAACTTTATACATGCCTTCGAAAATTAAACATGTATTAGGTATTTATAGAGACTGCCATTTGTCTTCTTGTTTGTCTTTCCCTGCATTGACATTAAATAAATGAAAGGAAGTTACCTATTAATGCCTCAGTGCTATAATACTCCTCGTATTTGTAATTTTAGGTTTCTTAAAAAAATTATTAAATTTATTTAGGGTACAATAAATTATTAAATAAATAAATTTTATTACTCTTAATTTAATATTAATTTTTTAAGAAAATCATTAAATTGAAATAATAATTATTGATTATATACAAAAGTTAAACATAAAAAAAATATTTATTATTTTTTAAAATAACAAATGTGACAAGTATTTTGAAATAAATTATTTTCTTACGTATGATAAATATTATGGAACAAAGATTGTAATTATTTAAATTTTAGAATAATTGTAAACTTATTAAAGAAAATTCCACGAATTAACACTTGGTATGCATCAAAATCATACATTATTATTTTTTTTTCATTTTTCATTTTAAATTAAATACTTTAGTTCATGTGCTTATGGACCTTTACATAAAAATATCAAATTCATGTGAAAAGAAAAATAATTTAGTTATCTTAAATTAATATCTTCTAAAAAAAATCTTAAATTGATTTGAATCAGATAAGAAAGGCGTGATCCGATTAATATTATCACTAATCGTGAGGTTTCAAATTGGATGAGTAAAGAAAAATTATGATTCTAAACATCGGACGGGGTTACATAAAAAAGTCGAGAGCTTAAAAAATCGGCATAAACCGGTAAAGACTAGATAAAAACAGGCCAAAAACAAGTGAAGTAGACCGGAAACAAGTTCAATTCAAATTATGGATTTTTATCTCTAATTGTTGTCTTTTTAAAATTTCGGCCTTTTAACAGTTGGTCCTAGTGATTTTTAGTTTTGGACCTCTTTATTTCTAAATCCAAGGTCGTATTATATTAATTAAAATAATTAAATTTTCGTACTTTAAATTTAAATGTGAAAAATAATATCATATTTTATTATAATTAATTGATTTTTTAGTATTAAATTTAGTAATATTTTATTCTTTTTTAAAATTATTTATTAATTTTTCTATTTTTTTTATGAAAGCCAAATTTGAGAATGGTTTTTCATTTGATATCAAAAATTTTTTTATCCTATACTTTAAATTTTAAAATATTATATATAAAAATTCGATTGAACGCTATTAAACCTGATTAAACCCTTCGACTCAATGAACTTTATCTTCCCTAGTTCATTGACCAGTTCGATTATCAAAATACCGAAAAAAAAATGCTATTCTCTATTTGTATTGCTCATAATATTATTTTGGTCTATTAAGATTGTGTTCGGCAACAGCTTTTTGAGTAGCTCTTAGAGTTTTGACTAATTAAAACGTTGGACGCTATTTTAAAAATTATTCGGTAACATAACGTCTAGAATAGTTTTTAAAAGTTAAGATAGCTTTTTGTAAAAAGTTAACTCGTGCAACGCGTTTAACTTTTAGTGTTTCATGAAACGCTATTCAAACAGCTAACAGTTAAACGCCACTAAAACAGCTAACAACTATCAAAACAACTAATTTTGCTGAACAGATCCTAAAAGTCCCGATGAATAATGGAGTTAGATGGAGACTTATCACTCTGCCTTAAATGCAACAAAGTTACTGAATATTGCAAGTAACTAAAGATGTCATGCAATTTTTATTGAATTTGTATGCTGCATACTGAATATAGATTGAAATTTGGTATATCATCAATTTATTTGTTTACTCTTATAATAAGGTAGCTAAAGACAGAACTTATTCCTTTTTTCCAAAAAAATTAAAAAAATAATAATAAATAATTGGGCTAATAGGTAATAAGATAAATTAATAGGTATTAAGATGAATTCAAAATCAATATATATGGAACAAACATATTTTCAACAACAAAAATTCCAACCACATTTGAATTATAATAATATAATACATTTGATAATAATAAAAAGAGGTCAAATGCATAAATTGGGCTTTGTACTTTATCAAAAGAATTTGTGGCACCTTAAATTTAGAAGAGAGCTATTATGTTCCTCAAATTGAAAATTTTAATAACGTTGTGCATCTCTCCATATTATTAGGAATAATTTTTTTTATATGATTTTTGTTTTTATATGCAAAGTATTTATTTGATGTGTGGTTAGTATAACTTTTAAAATAATAATTTTTACATTTTTGAACTAAACAATAAGTGTTTAATAGATCTAATTTTATAAATTGAAATACTCAATAAAATAATTGTGAAAATTGAAGTATTTAATAAATAAAATTTTATAAATTAAAATATGCAATTGGTGAAAGTAAAAATTAAAAGTGGCGCAAAATTGAAATATGTAGAAATTTTTGGTAGGCAGTCAGCAGATCCGTTTAAGCGTCCTCCTTTGTCTTGGCTGATTTAGCCTCGTTTTCTAATTTATAAAAGGTCATCTTTAGCCCTTTAAAAAAAGAAAATTCCAATTTCCATAATCTTGACCATAAGAAAGTTCCAAATAGGCGGACTGGTCTACGCTTCACGCATAGTCTCGGCGAAATAAAAATCAAACTAATTCATTTTATTCGCAACATTAGGGTTCAAAATATTGAATCACCGTTGTTAAATAAATATCACTTCTGGTCCGAGCATGAAAAAATGTCTGAAAAAGAAAATAGCTTAATTTTTCTTTTTTGGATTTGCTCTTCTCTATATTAAAAAAAATTAGGAATTCAATAATTCTAACTATGTAAGAAACTTCCCACTTTTTTTCTTTTTAAGTCAGTCATGAGATTATTTAAGAAAACAACTTTAAAGTTTTAATCAAAAATATTTTTTTGATTAAAGTAAAACTAGATTATTTTTAAACTCCTAACGTTTAAAAATATTATAATAGCAGTAAAAGTTTAAATTCTCTCGCAAAAGATTCGAAGCTCCACACTTTGCAAGTAAAGTTTATCTAAAATGCAGTAAATATTAGATTTATATATAATTGAATAGTTGGATAATATTAAATTTTAAACTCCTAACGTCTTCAGAAGGCTTTCCCTAACAAAAAAAAAAAAAGAATTATTAAAGAAATTCATGTAGAAATATTAAGATATAAGGAAGATGTAAAAACCCTGGCCTGTCTCTCCTTTGATCCTTTTAGAAATACTAGCTTGTTTTATGCTTTGCATCTTAAATGGGCCGAAGCTTCAGAATCTAGCATGGGCCACATTTAATTCAGGTACAAAAGCCCAATTTATTTGGTTACCTAAAACAAATGACTTTTAAATTTTGATTTAAATATTAAGATTTCTAATTGAATTTAAATATTAATCATTAATAATATGTCTTTTTTTAATTAAATTTTGATAATGAACGATAATAAAATTTTGATAATATGTCTTTACGTTGTATGAGTTTAAATAGCATACCAGTTGTTGTTTCAACTATATTTATAAAATTATTTTTCCACTTCGGTACAATAACCTCATATTATGATAATCTTAAATGAATTTATTAGATAATGGAGAAAAAATTGAGCATAAATAATTTTAAAATCTCTTCATTGCACACTAGGCTTTAACACGGCCTAATGATAAGTGTACATAGAATATCATAATAAATTCAGTTTTAAATCTCCTAAAAAAAGCAGTGCCATGAGAATCATGGGAACACCCAACTACTTCCATAGATTATTTGATTTCTTAAAATTGAAATTACTCAATCATCGTGGGATAGAGGGTCTAACATTTGTGAAAAAACACATAAGACTTGCGTCATTAACCTTCTAACCCGGGGCAGCACAAAAATCAACTTGATCATTAAAGGATGTTACAAAAAGAAAAGCATATTTGGGTCAGTCCTGCTAAGTGGAATAGGCTTCCAAGCACCGTGTTACACTGTCACAGAGATAGCATGCTCCATGCATATTACAAACAAATTAGGAGAATGGGGTCATGCCTTTTTACCCTTCATGAAGGATAAAAATTATTTATAAGCTCCTCAAGAGTTTGAAGGTAGACTCAGATGAGTTGTAAGCGAATTTCATGGAATTATTAGTTTTAATGAAGTCAATCCACTAGTTAAAAATTATTTGGAAACTCCAATAAGAACCAAATTCGTCAAACCAATAGATCAAAAGTAGTTTTATCAAATCTCCGAGAGCAACTTTTTTTTTAACACCTTTTAGGCCATTGTGATGGATTCTTGCATGGTAGCTATGCACAACATCATGTTGTACAATAAGAGATTTGAGGAGCAGGCTGCTTGGATTTGTCAGCTTGCTGTGGCTCCTGCTGCAGAGCTAGCTGCTGGGATTGGTGAACATGTTGTGACTGCTGATGAATTTGTTTCACTTTCAGGCCAAGTATTGATCAATAACGCTACTGCCATTGGTCTAGCTCCGGGCTTGGATGCTAAGAAAAGTAAGAAATCATAGCAGTGGGATAACTACAATGACTGCGGTATGTAGATGGGTATGGCAGAATGACCACTTGGAAGGAGGAAGATTGTCCATTTAACTCTTGAATGTAGAGTTAATAAGCATCTCCATAAGGTATGACTTTTTATTTTTCGATATTAAGAAATGATAAATGTTAATTATTCTTTTATTTGTTTTCATTCTTCATTTAATTGTATTTGATTTCGTGTCAACGTTATTTAAAAATGTACTTGCTGTTCTTGTTGTATATGCTACAATCTAAAATTTGTGATTACCACACTTTATATTATTTAAAAATATAGAAATAATAGATCATAATCTAAACTCTCTCTACATCAATGTACAAATATAATTCAAAAATAGAAGTACGCCCTGGAGCTTCCCTTTTGAACATTCCATATCCACCATTGGATCATTCTTATTTAAGAATGATATGATTTATTTGATTTCATTTCAATCTTATTTAAGAATGTACCTGCTGTTCCTGTCGTTCCTCCATCTGCTGCTCCCGTTCGTGTTCATAAGCACGAAACTGTTAAAAGTAAATGATAGAGAACTTTTAAGCTTATTTCCAAGTGTCTGGTGATGGGTACTATTCGACTCCACAAAAGATTCGTTGCGTTAAACAGTAGGGTTGGTTATTTATGTTATTCTATTATTATTAAAGTATTTGTGCTTATTATAATACAAAATCGATGTTTGATGCATTTATGTATGTAGGAGGTATACCATCATCCACCACATGTAAACAATGAAAGTTACCATACTGTTCTTATTATTAATTTTGGTACAATTTCTAACGGAGTAAAGTACTAAAAAATTCAGATTTTCTTATAGGGTAGAATGGTCCGATGGTAGATATGGAATGCTCACAAGCAAAACTCCTGGGCATTCTTATAGTATCTCCTAGAGCTCGAGCCAACAGATAAGATAGGAGGACTCAGGTCCATCCTGGTCTCGTAAGCGGGAAGAAAAATATTTTATGTGTACTTTTTAATTTATAATTTAAAAAAAAAATACTAAATTATAACAAATATAAATAATAATTATTCTATTAATTTATAAATAGAGAGAGTTAATACCTACCAAAAAAATAATATCTGATCGTAAACTTAATAATTTCAATTCAAAATAGCAAAATCAACAAATTATTAATAGCGAAAAATAATCAAAACTAAATATCTATATATAGTGATATGATAGAACAAATTCCTAATTAGATTCGTATTAAAGAATAAATTTCTAATTAGAGTAAGATTAGATTAAAATTATAATAATAATAATTAGAATAGAAAAATAAACAAATTCTGGTCTCAACTTAGCCATTAAGACTAAATTATTCTTAATAATATTTTTTATCAATTAGAATACGTAGGGGCGTTTTGGGGACCAAATGTTCTCCGTTCGTACTTTTATATATATTATAGATTATAGATTATAGTATATTATATTATTTAGTAATGAATCGTCAATTTTCTTTAAAAAGAAAAGAACAAAAAGATGGAAGCAAAGACCTCGAAATTCCATTTCATATTGCTAAAATTAGCACTAATTTTGACTAGAAGTCTCGTGAAATCCGATTTTTTAACACAACTCAGACATATGTTTGAGCCAAATTTGAAAATTAAGAATTGAAATTGTATGAAAAATATAATTATCATAACCTTGGTGTGAAACTTCCGTGTTGATTTGTGAGTTAGTCACGAAATTTCCTTTCAACTTTTAATAGCCAAATAAACTCTAATGATGTTTCCATAAGGCCTTCAAGAAGCAGATGGAAATAGAATATACATACATTGTCAAGTTCTTGCAATTTCCTGGTTGGAACAAAAACATAGAAATCATTCACATGCGACACTAATCAGCGCAATTATATTTCAAATTGAATAATTAAATTGACCGTGCATTTCCTACCTAACCTAATGAGTTCTGCGATAATTTTTATAATGTCAGTGATTCGATTAATAAAAAACACACATATATACACAGAGACAGTTACAAACCTTGAAATGAAATTAATCTCGTATTCAAGAAAGAGAGGGACTACTTGTAAACAAATTAAAAAGAAAAAAAGAAAAATCAATTATATAGTTGCAATTAATACTAAGTTACTTCTAATTATGTTTTTTCAAATACAATACTATTTTAAATTAATATTTGAATTACTACTTATAGTGCTGGTTCTGCAAGTCTGAATCCTTGTATCTTTTGTGCGCTTTTTATACATTTGAGAACCTACCTTCATGTTCAACCCTACTACTATCGAGCTGTGCATTCATTCTGGAATTAACTTCTAGATATTAATTTCAGAAATTCAATTCTAGTCACTAAAACAAAAGAACAAATGAACTCACTTGTCAATTGAATTGCCTAACCTTTGATGTTAGAGTGCATTCTTTCCTGTTGCTTGCGCACTTTTTCTCTTCCAACTTCCCATGTTCATACAAATACATAAATAATTAATTAATTGGCAACCATTGGGTCACAAAGCATCTTGAAAGGCCACCGCAATGGTGGAGAATTGATTCAATGACGGGAAAATTGAATGAGGTGCATTTTGTTCATTTGGGAAGGGAAGAGAAAAGGCTGGCCGATCATCTCGTCTCGTTTTTCTGCTTGGTTGCTGTTCCTCATCCGTTTATATTCTCGTTTGTTTGGTTTTTCAGCTTTGTCGTTGTTTTTGTTTACTGCTTCCCATCTCGTAAGGCAGTGTTTCAGGTGCTTCTGTCTTTTGAATTTTGTTGTAGAATATTGGCTATTGTCTGAATTTTAGGTTGGAATGTCAGGGGAAGCCTGTTGGCTAGCTTACTCTAAGGTAATGTAGATAAGCTAATGTATATTTTGTGTGTAGAAGAGCGGATTGGAGGTTTGACGAAAAGCAAAGACGTCTAGGATCAGATTGATTCAGCTCTCCCTAATCTACATCATTTCCTTTGTTTATAAAATCTATTTCTGTTTGTTGATAAAAAAAAAAAATGTTCCTTTCTGTCTAATCCCACAACTCCATAGCTAGAGACATGGGCATTCTTTGATTCATAGAATAGTATGAAATAACTAGGGACACAATAGAAAAGAATAAACTAATAAGAGGATCATCAACCCAAGATTAATAAAAATCAGCCTTTCAAATTAAGCATTCAGACTAATAAAATTATGGGTTTTTAACAGAAAAAGAACCGAAAATCAGATAATTAGGCTTTGGTAATGTGAGAGGAAAAAAGAGAGTGTTATTTAAGATTTACCATTGATTAAAAAATGGCCAAAAAGAGATACCATAAGCACAAAATAAAATTAGTAGTAACAATGATAAAAATGATAAATTTTGAATACACAATCATTTCATATCACTAACTATCAAGATGAATATGGGCTTTTTTACCACCACAATTTTCCTTCGTAATAAGTGAACCAATCTAGTAAAGATTGGAGGTGAGTTCTATCGAGGAGAGACGGTACTTATCGCCTGCTATATTTTATTGGCATAAAGCATGCAACAAGTACCGTCTCTCCCACGACAGAACTCCCCAACCTATCCTCTAATGCATTTCCAACTCATTTGCATCTCTAAAACAATCAAAGAAGAGAGAATTCTATACTATATATGTATATTTAGGGATTTGAGGACAACTATATTCCCTCCATCGACCTCTCCTCTCTTACAAGACACTAATTCTTGTCTTCTACTAGTACTCATCACTCTTTTATTTGTGATGCCCTAATCTTTGCAGACTGAAACTGATGCCCTAATCTTTGCAGACTGAAACTACTATATATAGAAAACTTGTAATTAAAGTGTGATGTTAACAGGAATGACATGATGATGATCATGCATAAACCACTAACATGTATGTCCAAGTGTAATCTTTCCAATATGATCATAAAAGTTATGTTTACCAAACAATCCTGGAACTCAAATATTAACCGTTAATTTTCAATATGGAAGCATTGTTTCAACCAATAGATTTACCAACACACTTAATTAGTTATTGAATTCCAAAAGAGAAATGCCACTTATTAATTTCAAATCATTTTCCCAACTGGATTCCTTGTATCTCTGATAAGAATTAAAAGAAACTGTACTAATTACAAAAAATCACCATTTGCACCTTCAAAAAAAAAAAAAAAACTTATAATACCGTTTGCCAGTTTATTCTTCAACAACCTGTTAGCGTTGATTGGTTTTCACTCTTACGGGGAGTTTGGTAAATTAATGACTTCACTGGCCAAATTTACAAAAAATGAAAAATCAAACTAATTCCGCTTTACATTTAACAATAAATTGACAATTTGGCATATAAGTCCAAATAAATTTGATTCTTAGTCTTAAAATTAGTAATAAATTTTCAATTTTAACTTGAACATATCATTGACATTAACCCTTTATTTGGAAAGGAGAGAAAAGTAAGGTATTAGTAAGTCCAAAACATATGGGTCCGGATGGAAAAATAAGTAACTTTCTTCAATATTGTCTCTCTTTCCAAAACTAGAATTATACCTTTCCTCATATAAAAAATACTCCATTTAAACAAAGGATACTACAAATTAGTATGATGGAGTAGGCTGAAATTCAGATTCTTGATCTTAAAGTATAATGGAAAAAGCATTAACCTAATCATACAATCAGAAATAAGTGAAGAGGAACTTTCTCTAATGGAGCAGGCAAAAATTCTGATTCTTTAATTTGAACCTTCTAATGTGCCTCAAATCATGCATGCATAATAAACACTAAAATATAATTTTTATTAAGTGAAAGTGGTGGTGGTGGTAGAGTGGTTGAGGTGATGGTTGTGGTGATGTTGGTGGTAGAGCAGTTGAGGTAGCGATGATAAATCTATGGTGCTTGTGATTGTGGTGGTGGTAGTAGAGCGGTTGAGATAGTGGTGATAAACTAGTGATGGAGCAGTAGTCGTGGTGTTGGGGTGATGATAACGGTGGTAGAGTGGTTAAAGTTGCTGTGCTTGATGTAATTGTCAATACATATTTTTTTTAGCATAGTACATGTGTTTTTTTCTTTATAATGAATATTATATATGCAATCTCGATTATATTACAATGTTAAAAAAAAAAGTCTAACTAAATAATATAATCAATCATATAATGTAATTTACATTCTATTATATGGTTAATTACATCATATCAAATATCGCCTTAATACATAAATTACCTTTTTAATTTACCATATGAATGAGAGAAAATATATATGAGATGTTCCCTTGACCACATCAAAGTTTTGGCTGATTTTTTTTTTGAATTATTCCATCTTTAATAGTTTCTTTTATGTTACCTAATTAATTCTAGAAAAAGTAGGATAACAATAGAAAATTTGATAAAGGTGATACAATGACTTCCAATTCAAAAACAAGAAGAAATATATTGCCGTTGCTATCATAATATTTCTTTTTCTTCCTTCGGATTCTCTCTTAATTATAGTTTAAATATTTTTTTATTATTACAATTGTTGTTATTTTGAGAATGATTTAAAAAATAAATGCTAATACACTAATAAAATTGTTATTTTATGATGAAGATATTACGGATTAATTAAAAAATAAGATTAAAAAACGCATGGAGGAATTTATAATACACTAATATCATCAACCATAAATAAATATTTTCCTCTTTCCATAATCCCTGTTGTTATATTAATAATTTCAATATATTACATTCATTTTAGAGAGGTCCAAAAGTCCCTGCATAAAAAAGGTGCGTCAATTTCAAAAAAAAAAAATTAAAAATAAAAAAAAAGGAAGTTGCACATGTTTTGGAATTTTGAAGAGCCGTAATGATAAAGAAGAAGAAAAAGAAAGGAAAATGTCCGAAAGACATGCGGGTCGCTTTGTCAAGCCATGCACACATTTTTTTTCTTTTGCTGGACCTACACCTCTCTCTCTATAGTCATTACTTACTCTTTTTCTTTCATTTTATTGATAATAAATTATTTTCTTCCTTCACTCAATCTATCAACCTTTAACAATAAAAAAATAATTAATTTATCTTAATTCTATGGAAAATTTTTGTACATTATTCATATCAGACTGGATGAATTCACTAAGGGGTAAAGTACTTTTAGCGATGATTTACTCTATTTATAAGAATCGAATTCTCGATTTTACTTGAAGAGAAAAAATTGTCGAATCAATCATCCCAATATTCAAAATATATTTTAATTAAATTTTATTCTTAAACCTTAATTTAAGCTTCCGTCTCTACCCAAAAAATCATTAACGTTTCAGCTCCCTGTGAGTGCTAAACAGCAGATGATAGCTATTATTAGTTGATGTGTTGGTTGTTAATTACTAGATATAAATCACAGCTGTTAAATATCAAACGTTGGTTGAGTTATTCTTCTAAAAAAGAAAAGGAAAAGAAAACCTTGCTTCAATTATTATATTACTATTATCCAATTGATACATTTTTGTTTTTACTTTTCTTAGTCAAAGAAACGTGTTCCGAGTTCCAACTAAGCCATCATTTTCGAAGCTTCTTCGTAATACAATTTCTTTTCCTTTTCCTCTTGTCGTCCGATATTATTTACAACGAATTTTCTACACTATCGACAGCAGTTATAACCATTTAAAAGTTCATTAAGGGCAATACAACTATTACAATGGCCATTAGAGACAATGCAACTCACTAAGGAAAGGAATCATAATTTCGTAGCTTTAAGGTTTTACATTAGGATATGGTACCAACCCATGAGTATGCTTCTTTACAATTCACAAAGTAAATCTATCAAAAAAGGCCACATGTATATTTTAGACTGTGTACTTTTTTAAAAACACTCTGTGATACTTTTTATATTTTGCAAGGGTCTAATGAGGTACCTCTATTTATTATTATTTTTTTGTATTTAATGGTTATCTATTTTGGACAAATAAAGTGCGTGCAACTCATATTTCTTTATTTGCCAAAAATGTAATGATATATTAGTGAAAAAAAAACACATCATATGCCACATCAGATTAAATGGTCCAAAATATACATTTAGTTAAATCCCTCCAGGCCTTCCTCTTTCGTTCAAAGCCTTCCAAAGAAGTAAGAAAATGGTGCTCTCCTACTCCTCCATCACTAACGTTGCCCATGCCGATGTCACCACCTCCTCCTCCTCCCTCCATAGTTGTCGTTGACGCAATCTCCTCCTTCCTCCTCTTTCGTCTTCCTCTTCTGCTAGTAAAACACATTAAATTGGGAGAAAGAAAAATAAATATTCTTTTGCTTTTTGAAAGCATTTTAATTTACTTTAATCGCCTCTAGAGCATGAAATCAAAGAAAAGAAAAAAATTTATCTACACGAAAAAGAAGACTAAACTAAAAAATTAAGAAAATAAATTGTTGTTATTCAAGATTAGAAAGGGAAGAAATGGTTTCAACGTGCAAAGCAAGAAAGAGGTATACGTGTTTTACCATCACCACCACTTTTACCTCCCACACCTCCACCTCCTCCTCCAGCAATGAGTCCTAGATCTGAGATATGGACATCGACAACAACTTCCCCACTATCCCTCCTCCTTCGCCACCACCACCGCAACCGCTGCCACTTCCACCATATTAGTCATCAAACTGGGACTTCTGGGATCCTTTTGTTCCACTATCTTCGGTATTATTGTTGGCTACTGAGGAGGAATGAGAAGAGGTGACAATATGACAATTAAATAAATTTTCATTCTCCTCACACTCGCGTGAATACTTATGAATCACTTACAACATAGTGAGTTACCTATTAAATGCAAAAAAAATAAATAGAGGTACCTTATAGGACTCGCAAATTATAAGGAGCCGTAAAATACTTTCTGCATCAAAATTGTCTAGAAACCATTAATACAAATTTGAAGATAAAGAAGGTAATGCGCAACCATAAAAAGTAAAAACTTAAAAGGAATAAAATACATTTCCTCTAATAAATATTGCTTAGATATGAAAAGAGTAATCTCACTACCTCTACTCAAATTTATAGATATGTTCACAAAATAATACCATATTAAAGTTCTAGTTGGATTAGATTTTAAAAACTTATTAATTAACCAAATTCATATAAATATTAAATTGAAAATTTATTTGAATTAACCAATCAAAATACAGGAAAATAAAAATAAAACTTAAAAAGGAAAAAAAAATGCTGAATAAAGAGGACGTGCGCGCGTGTGTATATATCAAATGGAAACTTTCAATCTTGCGGAAGTCAGCATAGCACGGAATTCTTGGTGCTGAAACCTCAATATATTCGAGAATAGAACTTTCAATGATCGAAAAGGATAATACATCAATAATTTAATTATGTAAAAAATATTTGATTTATTTCTTTTGATAAAAGTAATACACAAAAGTCGTACCAATGGTTTGAAATATCAAATCACAACAAGGTTTTTACTGTCATGCAGTAAAAACTCTGTTTACATTTACATATCATTTTGATATTTGGACATGCTAATTTGCTAGAAGGTCATACGGTTATATATGTGTGTGTATATATATATATATATATATATTTTCAGTTTTCTTTTATTTTTAAGCCTTTATAAAAAAAAAAAATTCCCCCTAAAATGCAGTGAACGATTTTAGGATCATATACTAATTTTTTTTCTGCGTATCACTAAATTAATATGAGGCATCAATTTATATTGACTGTATGTGAAAGTGGATGATTAATTAAAAATAATTTTAATACAAATAGCGGGATGCTTGAATTTATTTTAAGCACAATAAATTATATTTAAGACAATTATTTTTATAAAAATTTATAAATAATCTGAATAGGTATTAAAAAAATTATAGGTTTTGGATACAATTTTATAATTAATTCTGATATAAAACTATGTTTTGAGATTACATTTAAAAAAAAAAGCTAATTATTTCTTTTATGAATTTTATAATAAAATTTAAATTTTATTAAATTTTGAATTAAAGATTAAGGTAAGCATTATAAATTCGATTATCAATTATTATATTTTAAATTTGTATCGAAATAAATGTAATTATTGTGGATGCGTTCAATTAATCTTAATATTACTTTGAAATCTAATAGATGATAAATTTGTTTTTATATAGAGTCAAATTTATAATAGCTAAATTCAAAAATTAACTTTCCAGGATTCAAAGAATTGAATTCTCAGACTTGATCAAGTCAATCTAAAACTATATAGGTGATAGTTCTAGGTTTTAATTATTTTGCACTTCTTGGTTCCTAGTTCATTGTGACATTTTGTCGAATAGTTTCTCACCGCATGGAAGGACATTGTATCCCGCAATGAAACAAAAGGGGCTCAACCATTTCTAGTACTCCAAACTTACGGATTACGCTTTACTGCTTCGTTCTCTTTTTCTTTGGCATGCGTTCTACGCGTCATAGCCATAATAATTTTTAAGGATTCGAATCTGAATCAACAAATTTATGTCTTGATGTGTTATTCACTTTTTATTGCTAGTTATGTGCAATTCGATAAATTTGTTGATTCCCTTTTGTTTTCTTAACGATTTGCACTTTCTTTTCTTTTTTCTTTTTTTAGTTTTATGGTAAATCTAATTAATTTGTCTATCCATCCCTCCTTTCTTAATAAAAATGGATCAAGTTTTTATACAAAACTAGATGTTGTTCCGAGCTTTGCGTGCGGGTATATAAAAATAAATAATCCAATCATAAAATAAAAAATAACATAAAAATTCAAATAATATTTTAGAAGTTAATTTATTTTTAATATAAATAAATATATATTCAAGTTAAGTTAAAAAATTTAAAAACCTAATTATTCTTGAAAATTTGAACAATGGATAAATAATTGACTTTTTATAATAAGGTAGAGTTCTAGTTGTATTACGTTAGTTAATTAGAGTTTTAGTTGTATTAGATTAGATTAAATTTAAAAAATTAGAGTTTTAGTTGTATTAATTTAGATTATTAGATTTCAAAAATTATTACAATATCAATATTATATATTACTGAATTAAAAAAAATTAAATTGACCAATTAAAATGCAACAAAATAAACAAAATACAAAATTTGACATTTAAACTAACAATGAAAACTAATGGCCTTAAAAGCATACCTCTTGGCATTTAGTAACCTAGTTATTTTGACCCTATGTTGAAGAGAACCTCAGTGAAGAAAAATGATCATAACCAGAAATCTATGCAGCTCAAATTCATCCTATGTAATAGGGTAGTGCCAATAATTTATTGTTTAAGAAAATCCAATTGGTTCAATTCAAATTTAAATACAAAATGTACCTTGGATGGCTAGGCTGCTGTAGGATAAAACGACAGGTAAATTGCATTAAACAAAAATAGAAATAAAAATACCAAAAGTCTAAATGAAATTCAATTAGAGGAAAAATAGACAATGATTAAAATTTACAAAAAAAATCTCGGGTTACTATCATTAGTTGGTGACGTTGGTATTGGAAATGAATATTTGAAAATGATCCTTATTGATTTCTTATTTTATAGACATGAAAAGAGTAACAACGTAAATTAATTTTGTTGAAGGAGATAGAGATTATATAAAATTCATAAACTTAGATAGATTAGGTTAAATGATTAGATTATATTAGGTTTTAAAATTATTAATTATCATGTTAAATATTAAATTAAAAGAATTAATTAAGTTGACCAATCAAAATGTAGAAAAATAAAAAAAAAGTTAAAAATTCCTTAAAAAAGAAAAATAGAGTATTTGAACTTTCTCTTTGTTTCAGCTTTTATATATATATATATATAATAGACTAGCAGCATGTTTAAACAATGCACAATTGTCACGACTCAAAACTGTGGGCCGGACCGGCACTAGGACCCCGGTAAGCTTAAAGCCCCTGAGACCCGTAGTAAGTCTAACTATCAAATTCCATTCCTATTATCATTTGACTATCGAAATAGTAAGCCTATATTATGATATTTATCATATTACAATCAAAGTAAACGATGTTGACTCAGCCTTAGTATTAAATATTATTCGCAGCTCGGGCCTATATTCATATAATAAAAATAATCTCATACAAATAGTTATTTGTCATAATATGATCAAACTATACAGTCTCCAGATGGTCATTTACATTTCACAATTTATTTATAACCACATGATAATTCTATTACAAGCTAATATTCGTTCAAGCATCCTAACTGCGGAATTAAATAAAATATGCGGAATATTCTAAATATTATTAGAGAGTTTATACTAACATGATCACTTCTCTGCGA